>JAYMSR010000397.1:0-14584 GCA_036897825.1 Plantago rigida
GATTGTTCGCGAACGGTTCGCGAACATAGGTAATATATTTAATTATTATTTAATATTTATATTTTATATAAATTAAAACCTAATTTATATACTAAAACCTAATTCCCAAACCCAACTCATTCTGCTGGCCAATTCTCCCAGTCCAGTCGCCCTTCACTGCCCCGCTCCCTGCCCTCCGCCACACCTCCCTACTCCGCCCGCCTACCGCCAGTCCGGTTTGCCACCGCCCTACCTCCAATCCCGCCTCCATCCAATTGCTCCTCCTCCTCCTCGAACAAATTACCTACCTGAAGAAAAAATCGCTTCCTCCCAGGCCCAACCTTCATCCTCCCCTTCATCGCCTCCGCCATTTCCCCCGTATCCAACCCGACCCACTTCTGGCACGCCCAATCCCTCTCCGCCCAATCCACACCCCTCAGCATCTCCGCCAACTACATCATCGGCCGCACCTCATCCTGTCCCTGCCGCCATCTCTGCCCAGCTACCGCCTGCTCACCTGCTACAGTCCACCTCCATATCCGTGCCTGCACCCAGCCGCGCGCCTAGCCCTCCGCCTGTGCCGATCCGCTCCGCCTTCTCCGCCGGCTGCTCGCCGATTGGGTTCGGTTTCTGCCCTTCCTTATTTTCTTTCTACAGTATTTGAAATGGGGATTGCTTCTTGTTTATGATTTCATTCTGGTCTGGAGATTTATGTTTGTATTTTTACTTGATATATTTGCTATAAGGTTTTGAAATGGCTACATCTCCTGAAATTCTTGAAATTCTTGATCCTGAGTCACTAATTACTGGAGAAGAGCTAGCTAATGCTGCAATTAATCAGCCCGTCGACGATGGAAATGAAAAGTTAAGTAGTGGTGAAGAGGCTGATGAAGAGGGAACCGAAGATGATGAAGAGGGAACCGATAAGGAGATTGAAGAAGCTGGTGTAGATGATGGGCTTGATGCTTATAGAAAGAAAAGAAAAAGGACATCGAAGGCATGGGATAATTTCAAAGAGGTGGACTTTGTCGATGGAAAATCAACACATGTGCAATGTGTACATTGTAATTCTAAAATCAAGCGTTATGGTACAGGCAGTACCACTAATATGAACAGACACATGTGCATAAAATTGAAGAGGAAATTGGCCGCCGATCAGAGTAAACAAGCAAAGCTTAACTTTCCTGCTGGTTCAGAAGCTAAACCAGGCCACTCTTACATTCACACAGGAAAATTTGATATGGCAGCAATGCGAGAAAGTGTAGCAGAGTGGGTGTCTATGCACGAGCATCCTTTTTCTATTGTCGAGGAAGTCGGCTTCAATATAATGATGAAAAGAGGGATGTCCGGTTGGGTAAACATAAGTCGGGCTGCTGTAACAAAAGACTGTTTTTCTGTGTATGAGAGAGAAAAAATCAAGCTGAAGAATATGCTCAAGAAAGTTCAGAGGATCAGTCTCACTACAGACATGTGGAAGTCGAAGAATCAGAAGATTGAATATATGGTATTGACAGGCCATTGGGTTGATAGCAACTGGAGGCTTCAGAAGAGGGTACTAAATTTTATTCATGTCCCACCTCCTCGACCAGGCCATGTCATTGCAGATGGAATATACAAGTGCTTAAGAGAGTGGGGTTTGGAGTCGAAAGTTTATACAGTCTCAGTTGACAATGCATCTAATAATGACACTGCTATCAAGCATTTGAAGGATGCTTTTTCCAGGAACAAGTCCTTACTTCTTGATGGAAAATTGTTTCATGTCAGGTGTTGTGCGCATATTCTTAACTTGTTGGTACATGATGGTCTTAGCATGATTAAAACTGTTGTTAGCACAATTAGAGATGCGGTGGATTACATAAACAAAACAGATGCACGACGCCTAGAATTCGCAAAAGCTGTCGAGCAATGTTCTTTGAAGGATAGGATGCTGCGTTATGATTGCAAAACTAGGTGGAATTCTACCTATGAGATGCTTGTTTGTGCGCTTAAGTTTAAAGATTGTTTTCAGAAGTACCGACTAAGAGATAATGATTTTGCTTATTGTCCAGATGATGATGATTGGGTAAATGTGGAAAAGGTTTGTGTGGTATTACAAACATTTTGGAAAGCAACACATGTGATATCCGGTTCCGAGTATCCAACTGCAAATTTGTATCTTGTCGAAGTTTGTGCGATTAAGGAGTTGTTGGATAGTAAACATAATGATGAAGATGACTTCATCAGAGTCATGGTTGGCAAGATGAAGCTAAAATTCGACAAGTATTGGGGCGAATGTCACTTGTTGATGTCAATAGCTGCTATCTTGGATCCCAGGTTGAAAATGTTGGTGATTGATCATTGCTTCCCTAAGATATATCCAGCATGTGATGTTGCAGACCATAAAAAGAATGTTCGAACAACTCTTTATCTTCTCTATGATCAATATGAGAAGATGTATACTTCAAGTTTAACAGGTTCTTCTACATCATCTTCTTCGACACCTAATTCTCAATCATTGAGCTTTGATACATCTATTTCATCGACAGCCCACTCTACGGGTATGAGTGCATTCCTTAGTCACATATCTTCTGTAGAAATGGTTCAGCCACAAAAAAATGAGCTGGACTCATATTTTGAAGATGGTCGACTCGCCCAAGAAAACACACCTGGCATGGATCTGGTGAACCTGGATGCTTTGAAATGGTGGAAAAATTCTACAAAGTACAAAATTCTTCCTCGGTTGGCTGCGCATATTTTAGCTATCCCAATTAGTACTGTGGCTTCGGAATCAACTTTTAGTGCTGGTACAAGAGTGATTGACAGCTACCGTGCTTCTTTGTTGCCAAAGACTGTAGAAATGTTGATGTGCACTGGAGATTGGTGTCGTAAGCTTCATGGAGTGAAAAAGAAAGATAAGGTATGATTTGTATTAATATTAATTTTCTTATCTGCTCTATTATACTTCCAGTAAAGCTTACTAATTTCCCTACTAGCTAATTCTTTATTATTTTTCTTTCCTAGGCTACTGCCAATCTCAAACTAATATTTATACTTTCCTATTAGTTCCATTAAAAGCTTCCTAACTTTACTAATTCTTTATTATTTCTATTTCCTACTGCCATTCGTGAACTAATATTTGCCCTTTTCTTTTACAGAAGATGGAAGATCCATTTGTAATGACACTACCTGATCCATAAATTACCCGACTCATAAGTGATAAATGTGAGTTCATTGCGGCCACTCTAACAAGCTATATTACTTAGAATTGTGCTGTTTGATTGTCTGTTTTTGCATAATTGATTTGTTCTTTCATTTACCATTATGAAGTGATTTTTGCTGGTAGATTCCTGGCAGTGATGAATATGCATTGCTTAGAAATGTAGAATTCTGCAAGGGTGTATTATGTATAACTGTTAGGTAGGTATTTTTGGGTGGGTTGTGCGTGTATAATGGAGTTGCGTGCTTAACTAACTGTCTTTACAAGCGTAATCAGCTATAGAGTTGGATAAAATGATGATGTAACGAATTTGTATTGTTATGGGAATTCTCTGGCCTTTGGTTTTAAGAAATCAATTTCTGATTACTTTTGTCCTAATTTTTTTTTGTTTGGGTTTGTGTGGTAATCAAGCAAGATGCAAATCTATGCTTCACTTTCACTTCTACATTACGAAAAACATTAAATGGGGTAGCAGCATGTTAAATGTCAGCATGTTGTTCTCTCTATTGGTGATTTCCACATCCTCGATGAAATTGTTAAATGCTCAGGTGCTGCTTGACATTGTGTGTTTGGGTAATGTAGTTGGATTGATGGTAGTTTTCGCAAGTACCTGATTAATCAAATGGCTTGTAAATGACAGAATCACTATTGTTTTACTTTTCTTTTGGACCGGGAGGATTACCCTGTGAAAATATGAGTAAGGGTGAATGTTCACATGACTGAATGTATTCTTTAATTTGAGTAAGGGTGATATATTGATGATGATTATTTCAGTTCGATACTGATTTACTTTCATTATCATGAAAGTTCCTGTTCTTTTCTTTTATGAAATTCTCACTGTTGAACAAACTTAACTCACTGAATATATTCTTCTGCTTAATATTGACTGAAAAAGCACATAAAACCAAATGCAAGTCACCTAACATTATCTTGAAAAGGACTGATAGCCTTGTTACTGTTTATTTTCGTTCGCTGTTCCTACTCTGCTACTAGACTGGCTATCAAACCTTCCATGAGAGGTTGCCTCCAAAGCAGCACAGCATTACTTGGCTTTCTGCTTCTTTTGACATGTTCACTCTTTAGTTTTGTTCATCCTCTCCATATTGAGCAAATATGCTGTACAGGATGCATGGCATATCTACATATCTGGCTTTTACTTCAACAAAACATGAATGTTTCTTTAATTATAGTTGATGCAATGTAGGTATGTTGGAAATATCCACCCTCAAGTAACAGAACCACTTCTGCAAGAGGTTTTCGCTAGTACTGGTCCCCTTGAAGGGTGCAAGCTCATCCGGAAAGAGAAGGTGTGTGGTAAAGCTAGAAACTTATTTTTGAAGCAAATTAAAGGCTAGAAAGTTATTGAATACAAAGAAAACCGATTCTACAAAGAAAAGATAAATTAAAGTAATAACGCCCAATATTTTGTCTTACTGTCTGTACTTCCTTTACATGTTCAATATTTTCTCATTCCATTAAGCATGAACACGGTTTGTTTATCTATTCTTGGCACATACTCCCTCCGTCCCAGTTTCATCTTTCCGCATTCCATTTTGGTCCGTCCCAACTTCATCTTCCCCTCCCTTAAATGGAAAATCTCTCTCCTACTTTATACACCATCTCTCCTACTTTATTCGTTATTTATCATACTTTATTCACTCTCTTTCCTACTTTATCACCGTCTCTCCTACTTTATTCAATTTTCTCTTAAAACATGTGCCCGGGTCCGTGGAAAGATCAAACCGGGACGGAGGGAGTATTTGTATTGAGTGTTGACTGTTCAACACTTGTGATTGACACTTTTTAAGGGCCATGCAATTATTACAGTCTTGAAAGTTTTCTTGGACCTGATACAGTTTAGACCATTTGGTCTCACGCCTAGGATTGGATTTTCCATCTGATACATATTTAATTACTGTTTGTTATGGGAAAAAAGATATGCAGTTTTGTTTCGGAAACAGCCTGCCCTGAAAATCATGTACAGTTATGGCTGAATTATTTTGAGGTGCAAGAATGATTTGGTTCTGGCTTTTACTTATAGCTAGGGAAATCATTTGCTAAAGAAAGGAAAATGAAACTTTGTTTATTTGCTGCAGTATCTTACAGTTAAGCAGTCATTTCTAATGGAATACGGCATTTTATTGTTCCTTTTCAAAGAGGAAAAACTTGCTTTTCTGAATCATAGGATTAAACTTTCTTATGTAATGAACGGTCCATCTTATGATGATGCAGTCATCCTATGGATTTGTGGATTACTTCGACCGCCGATCAGCAACCCTTGCTATTGTATCTCTGAATGGGAGGCAATTGTAAGTAGTAAACAGTAGTAAATCATTTCTACGAGAGTAATTTCTGGTATCTAATGTGGAGCTTGCAGGTTCGGGCAACCCATAAAGGTTAACTGGGCGTATGCTAGTGCTCAGAGAGAGGACACATCAGGTAAGTTTGTGTTTTTCTATACCGTTTTGTTTTCTTCTCCACAATTTACCACGGATGGCTCTAATTTTAGTGTTAACTTGATTGTGCAGGCCACTTCAACGTTTTTGTTGGTGATCTTAGCCCAGAGGTTACGGATGCTACCTTATATGCATGCTTCTCTGTCTATTCTACTTGTTCGTAAGTTTAATGCCTAGCCTCGTTCTTCTCAATACTTACAGATTTACTGTAACAACTCAATAATCAATATTCGATCTATATGTTGTTGCAGAGATGCAAGGGTTATGTGGGATCAGAAGACTGGCCGTTCGAGGGGCTTTGGTTTTGTTTCTTTTCGTAGTCAACAGGTAAGATGAGGCCCTTTGTTCTTCTCTATCATTAATTAAACAATTCAACTATTAATTTTTTTTCTTTCTATTTTTTGTCTACCGACCTCTACCAGGATGCTCAAAGTGCCATAAATGACGTGAACGGTGAGTTATTGTTTTCCTTCTCTTTCATGTCCTTTCTATCTCAGGCTTGGGAAGTATTCTCAATCTTCTTCCTTGTTGTTTCTTGGTGTTGCGTTGGGGGTGAGGCCAGACAGACATAGCTGGAAGGGTGTGAAATCAACATAGTGAAACTTATTTTTTTGCCTTTGAGGTGACTGTTCTGATTTCATTTGTTCACTTAATCTAGGGAAATGGCTGGGAAGTAGACAAATCCGCTGCAATTGGGCCACGAAAGGTGCTGGGATGGGCAACGACCAACAGAGCTCAGATATTAAAACTGTAGTGGAATTAACAAATGGAACATCAGGTTAGTTTTTCCTCGGTATTCATTTTTGCTGTGTAAATATGGTTCTGCATGTTATAGATTAGGATTAGATACTTCCCATGAGGTCCTAAATGTCATATTTGGGGGTAAACATTAGTTTTTGGTGAATCTTTGGAATTCATTCTTCTTGTTGGTTCCTGCATAGATCTGATTGACGTGTTGGTTCCTGGTTGTTTCACGTTTCTTGTACTTAAAATTGCAACACATAAATTTGCAGTTAAAAGATCTCTGTAACTGCTTTTAAAGAAAATGGGAGATCTTAACTCTTAATCTTGTTCTTGTTTGAACTTTGAATAGTTATACCTACTGGAGAGTAGAGCATTTGATTTATGTTTTCTTGAGTTTGAACTGTGAGTCAAATGGAATGATATGCATAGTACATGAAAACTGGTCTGTGTCAATATATATATTCATGATCTTAAGCGTCACTGGTCACTGTCATGCAGAAGGTGGTCAAGAAAAGAGGAATGAAGAGGCTCCAGAGAACAATCCCCAGTATACCACTGTCTATGTTGGCAATCTTGCTCCTGAGGTGTGTAAATGCTAAGCCTGACATAATTTATCTTCATCTTCTTCTTCTTGTTCTTTTTTTAATAAAAAAAGGCTGCCAATTCAATGTAAAGCCACAAGTATGGACTTGTTTGTGACATCATTTCTTTTGGTTTAATTTCAATATTTTTTGGGAAACTATTGAATTCTTTATCATATATATGTTCTGAACTTTGGGTTCTTCATTTCTGTCATTGAAAATGTACATATCTTTGACCTGGATCATGTTGCAGGTTACATCTGCCGATCTCCATCGACAGTTCCATTCACTTGGGGTTGGTGTAATTGAAGATGTCCGTATCCAGAGAGACAAAGGTTTTGGGTTTGTAAGATACAGCACCCATGCTGAAGCTGCCCGTGCTATCCAGATGGGAAATGCCCGTATTCTTTATGGGAAGCCACTTAAGGTGCATGTTATGTGTTTGTTTGATAACATGACATTTCAAACAAAATGAATAGCAGAAACACCTAAATTCACACTAACCAGCGGTGTCGCAGTTATGTACAAATATCCGCTGCCAAAGGTTTGCTGCATAAATGCGTCGATGCATTTGTGTGCTTAACCTCTCTGTTTACTTCCTTTATGTGAATTCCTGATATTTATCCTTCCACTCCTTGGCTGCATGTTGATATCAATAATTTTTAGTGGCATTATCAAAGATCATTGGAGATTGTTCTTTGAGGATATCTATGTTTTTCTTGTGTTTGGGTGTTTTGTTCTGTATGTTTGGTTGTCTGCGTTCTTAGTGTCATAATTCCTTGTCAGTGAGGAACCAATAGAGGAGAATTATTTGGTTATTGTTTGGTCGGATCAACTTCATGTGGATCAGTTCACAGCTACATAGTCCCAAAGGGATGAAGGATATATCCATCTGCAATTTTAAGGGCATAAAGAGCTCTTTATAATTACTTTCAGAAGATACGTTTTGTCTCTTAAGATTCTAATGCTGGTCCTTGCATGACTTTGATGAAAGTAATGCTAGTCGTTTGGAGCATACTTCACCTATCCCACTTTCCTCTTTATCAGTTCTAGGTTCAAGTGTTTGATTAAGCTTGATAGCGCAATGCATGAGCTTGTGAACCTTATATTACAACTACCTTTTTTCTGCATTATTGTATCTTATTTGTATTTGTCTTTACTCTGAATACTCCATGCTCGCTGTCAGTTCTGTGAATCTAACCAGTGTGTTTCCCCATCCTGTAGTGTTCGTGGGGTAGCAAGCCGACTCCTCCAGGGACAAGTTCTGCCCCCCTACCTCCACCTGCCGCACCAATCATGCCTGGTTTTACATCTGCTGATCTTGCTGCCTATGAACGGCAGCTTGCTTTGGCTAAAATGAGCAGTGCTCAAGCACTGATGCATGCACAGGGCCAGCGACTTGGTGCTGCTAGTCACGGTATCTATGATGGTGGATATTCAAGCATGGCTGCGACCCAGCCACCAATGTATTACCAGTAACATACTAAATCCCATCTTGCACGGCGATATTTGTGTATCTGAGGTCCCATGTACTTTTTCTTCATCTTTTGCCTTTTCATCATTTGTAACATTGTGTACTATCCAGCTTGCGTGGGATTGTGGGAATGTAGTCTGTATTATCTGTCTTTTTATATCGGGGATCATGTATTTAACATCGAGTTTTCGACCGCATTTCTGGTGTGAGTTGGATCAACCCCTGAAAACTTCATTAAGGGGTTTCGACATGTTCCTCAAAACTTGGTAATTTAATGGATGTTAGTAGTACTATTAATCTCATCTATCTTCACTAAATTCTTATAATTTGAGGGAAACAGGAGTATTTATTCCTCTGATTTTGAGTTTGTTCATGCATGGATGATCTTATTATCGCGTACTATAAAAGCTTTGTTCCGCGGACACATCGTTAGTGTATGTGAATGTCTGAGCTATCTGGCAGTTAAGTCATCCGTGACTCAGTTAAAAAAGATTTTACTCTTAAGAAAGAAGAACAGGCTCGACTTTTACTTTTTGTCAACAATTTGTACAATTTGAAGACTTACAAGCCCCACATATTTTCATATATTTCATATTAAATCTTTTATTCTCAATGTCACAAGAATTCTCTTACCAAATAAAAACTATGCCAGATCTAATAAATAATTAAAGATGCTAGTAATTTTAATGTATGAAATTTTTCAAGATGTAATTTTTGTCACATTTTTTATTATTTCTTTATGTAATTTTTAACTTATAGTTGCGCACAATTATTAATGTATAAAATCATTAAGAGTGTATTAATTCAACATCTTATCAGTGATTTGCCAGTTTATCCATCTCGATTTGTTAAGGATGGCCTAATTTTTTTGCTTAAAATTGAAAGGTTCACTAGTTCCCGTACGTGTAAGTGTAGCACCAATGCTATCTAAATGTCCTGGCTCTTCATATATCCACGAGGTACTCCAGATCCGGTGACACACGCAATTAGTTCAAATTTGTTGTATCCAACGTAATCAAAGATGTCTGAGAATCAGTTTTTGCATCATGGTAATAATGTACTTTTGTCATTTGCCAAGAACTCGGTCAGACTTTTTTTATGTGTGCTAGTCTAAATCAACTGGAGCGAAAGTGCGAGCGGGAGCGAAACCGTAAAATTGTAAAAATTATAGAAATCGCGAGCGCCTTAGAACGCCTACTATTAAAAATATAAAAATATTTTTTTATTCATAAAATTATCAACTTTTTTCATGAACTAGCAAATTTAAATGATCATACTTGAATATCATTAACACTTTCATAAAAGATAAATTAGTAGACAATGCATAATACTCATATGTAGTCCATAACTTCAAATAACAAAGATTCAAAACTCTAACAGAACATGAAATATGCAATGTCGTCTCATAGAAAAGTGGAGAATAAAAATACTAACTAGCTAAAACAATGTCCAACAAAAAGAAAGAAAAGCAAAAAAATGGTTTGCTAGAGTATTTAAAGATCTTCAAGCTCTCTATCTTCAATCTCTTCCATGTTAGCTTCAATGTAGTTCTCATATGTGTTGCGATCCCAATTCTTGTACTTCTTCTCATACTCCTCATACCTTGTCAAGATCCAGTTATTGTAGTGAACATAAATCAAGGATTGGGCTCTATCGGAATTCAATCTATTCCTTTTCACTCCATGTATGAATGAATAGGTGCTCCATACTCTTTCTGCACAAGAACTATTCACATTTTGTGATAGCACTTTTGTAGCCAAAGAACAAAGTTGGGGAGTAGACGCCCCATATAAGTTCCAGCATTCCAATGAACTCATCTCCGCCCTATCTTCAAATGCCTCAGGTCTAGAAAAAACCCCACCATTACGAGTGAACTCACTGAGTTGTCTACGAACAATTGATGCATCTTGAGCATTTGAAAGTTTTTGAACAACATCTAGATAAACCTGTTGGATAGATGGATCAGTATGAGGTTTGCCACGAGTCCCCTTACTCAGCAACCATGTATTTGAGTAGTAAAAGGGATTTAGCACATATGCAAGTGCGTGAAGAGGCAAATTCATCTTATCCCACCTCTTCCTCACTAAATTCTCCAACTCTTGTCTCATATCAAAAAACTCAGGCTTATCAAGGGCCTCTTTGATCAAGCCAAGCATATCTCCCATTTTCTGATACACTTCACCAATTACAGGCTTGTCGGAGTCACAAAAGCGAATCATTTTCCAAATTGGTTCAGTAAAGGATAACACAAGCTTTAAATATTTCCAGAATGGTTCATTAGTAACATTACCTTTGAAGGCATCATGAAGTTCCCTAGTTCTTGGAATTGCTTGTTGAATTTTATCCCACTATTCACTCCAAACCATAGAAAGCAAAGCTCGCCTCAAATTATACATGCGCTTCATTACCACATAGTGATTGCCAAATCTCGTCTTCTTCACTTGAATCACCTCCGTAGAAGAAAATGTTCTAAACAGACTCAATACAAAGCTATGGTTTTTGACATAATTCACCATGTCTTTTACCTTGTCGTAACTTTCTCCAACAAAAGTTAGTGATTGGTGTTTAGAACGAGCGATATCTTTCTTCAAAAGACTCAAGGTGTGTGGCATACACCCAGACCAAAAGACATGAGGCAACTTATTAACTATAATGTCACCAGCCGCCTTACAATTGGCCGCATTACCAGTTAGCACCTGGATAACATTGTATGCACCAACGTCTTCAATAACTTTCAACAAAAAATCAGATATAAACTCAGTTGTTTTCTCTTCTCCTGAAGTATCTAGAGCTCTTTTGAAAATAGGTTTACCTACACATACCACCAAAATATCATATGTAAATTGAACACGTTTCTTAAACTATATGAAAATTTATTGGAAATAAGCTTACCTCCACAGACCGCCAAAACATTGAGCAACGGTTGGCTTCGGATATTTGACCACCCATCAGACACAATAGAAACACCATAAAGAGGCCAACCTTGCTTCACAATCATCAATTTGCCCTCCACATTAGTTTTCTCCCTTTCAAGCAATGTGGTCCGAATTTTTTCTGATCCCGGGGCTCTATAACCTCTTGGAGATTCATTGATAGCTTTCACTGCATCAATCCAAAATGGAGACCTTGCCACGTTGAAGAAAATTCCACAACCATAAAAGAACCTTGCTACTTTCGTATATGTATCTTCCCTTGTTGACATATTAAACATACCCTTAAAGGAATGGAAACCGGCATCATATTTGTTCCCAGTGGACACTGTAGGAGCATCAGACTTACTTCTTTTTCGTATTGGTCCCACATAAAGCTCTCTTGCAGCTTCTTCTTGTTGCAATGATCTTCTTTCCTCAACACTAACATTGTTGCACTTGATGATTCCTTGAGATTTCTCGCCTGGCTTTATACCCAGAAAATGTGCCTTGATACGATTATATGAGCCCGTGTACGGATCTTCTTTGCAGCTAAAACTGCACACCCATTTACCATCCTTTTTGTTTCCAACTACAGTGACATATTTTTTCAATGGAGTGTTTTATACTCTTCACTTGAAGGTATTTCAGCTTCGTTATCCATTGCTTGCTAATTGTTACCTAAAAATAACATCACGAAACAAATTGAATAGCTTAGATAAACTTTAAAGCAAATCGAGAAATCATGTATGAACTTAACATGGGCGAATTAACATACTCAGAATTCAGAAATCAAAAACTCAGAATCCACACTGATTAACACAAGGCGCATTAACACATAACTCCGAAGCAAAGCGGGAAATCATGTATGTTAACTGAATATACTCAGAAATAAAAAAAATGAGCATTAACAGTTACAAAAACTCAGAAACAGAGCACTGTGGAATTATGATTTTGTGGGTTAATTTCCTCCTACCCAAATCGAATAGAAGCAAATATAGCATCAAAATTGACGAATTACAATAACAAGTTAATAACAAAATGGAATAACGGTAACAATTAAGATTAAATTCGAATAGAACACTGAACATCCAATTCATGAATCATAACTCACCGGAATTAAGAGGAATTGAAGTTGAAGACTCGAAGCTTGAAGAAGAAGACGGTGTGACGGACTGAGTCGACTTGATCGCAAGCGAAGACGGAGACAGAAATAGAAATCAGAAGGTGGAAACGGGTAGAAACAGAACTGAAGAAGACACAGAGACCGACAACTAAAGAAGACACATAAGACACACAGAGTCACAGACCGACGGGTAGAAAGTAGAAACAAAAATGAAGAAGACGGAAGATTGGGAAGCTGAACATAACGCAAAACTCAGAAGTATATCGTATTCTTCTTCAAGTCTGGAAGACGACTGGGTTTTGAAGAAATCAGGTAATTTAGGTCTTTCCAATTCTTCTTTAATTCGCCACAATTCGCGAATTTAACCTAAACGGCGCCTTAAAGCATCTTAGTTCACACATTAGTTCAGAAATTTTCAGTGATTAGTGTTCGTACAATTCGCGTACTAAATATTATTAGTGCACGCTCTAAGAATTATTCTTATAGCGCGCTCTGCGCTCCCAGAGCGCCCGGGCGCGCTTCGAACGCCGTGGAAGGTTCGGGGGCGCTTTAGGGTGATCTAGGTTAAGAGAATGGTGATTAAGAAAATTTCGCAGAGCGCCCGAGTGCGCTTCGAACGCCGTGGAGGGGTCGGGTAGCTTTAGGGTGATCTAGGTTAAGAGAATGGTGTTTAAGAAAATTCTCAAACAAGAGGATTAAGAAAACTAATCAAGGGAATATTCAAGATCCAAACTTCAAACCTTCCACTTCGCAGAATTTAATTTCTATTTCTCTCACCGTGTGAAATTCAATTAAGGCGGATTAATACTAATGTCTATTGTTTGGATGAAGTTATTAAGTATGACTAAATGCGGATGTATGTACACGTTTACTTACATGTATTATTAAGTGCATGCAATATTAATGAAATTTCTTCCTTTAGCTTTTAGGAAGAATATGAATGTCTACTGTATTTATTGTATTTGTAAAACTACCTAGGGGTGGAGATAGAGGGGGGGAGGGGTCAACATCCCCCCTTGAATTTTAAATTTTGCATCATTTTGATATTGAATTTTTGAAAATTTTATCATTTTGCCCACTGAAATTTAAGAAATAATGTTTTCAAACCGTCAAATTTCAATACCAACACGGACCATATACTAGCGTAAAGCTCATACAAAGAGTATTATCGCCCAGAGTCTGAATAATCCAACTAAGAACCCAAACCAACTCAACTTACTTCAATTCAATCTGTTGGGTCAGTTGATTTGCGAATTCCTTTTTGCATTTTTCTGTTTAAATCCTAGTTACTTACTCTTTTGGTTTTCATTTTGTTGCATTTTCTTATTCATTCTTCGTTCCAAACTATTAACTTTCGGATTGATTGCGCAGGCTACGTCCATGGAGGATCAGCCATATACGACTTGGACAGAGGCTGTCCATGCAGTTAAAACGAAGTGTTGATTTTCGATTTAAATTTTGTATTTTCATTTTGGTTGTTGATTAACTTGTTTATTGTACAATATATGTGGGATATAATATTGTTGATATGAGGTGTATTAGAATTATTTTGTATTGTGCTTGTCATGAACTAAAATATGACTAGGTCAAAAAAACATTGTGAAACAAGCTCGATGCATTACTTACTCATCGAGAAGTGATATATAATTTATATGCATACTCTTATCTTTGTTGATGGAAGAGTAATTGTAACACTCCGGTTTTTAATTAATCGAATTAATACGTTCTTTTATAATTTGGGCTAAGTTTAGGAAGAGTCAATTTAAAAGCCCAAGCCTTCTTTTCCAAATGAGCTCATTATTCTCCTAAACCTAATATAAAAGAGAAACCGTGAGTTAAAACTAGTCCTTTAACGTTTCTGGAGAGGGAGTCGCCAAGAAAGAAAGAAAGAAAGAAAATGTATTTTTCGCGTGCAAGTTTTCTGCACAGCGCAACCTTTTTATAAATTAAATTCTTGTTGTAAATTAAATTCCTGTTTATTAAACCATTGGATCTTTATAAAAATTTCACACGGTATTCACAACACGCGTTTCATGATTCTTACCGAAGTGATCGTCGTTTTAAGTTGTGAGGTGTTCGGAATCTTCTGTCGATCAGAGTGTTATTTTCGAACTTGTTC
>JAYMSR010000398.1:0-14577 GCA_036897825.1 Plantago rigida
TAAACAAAATTAACGGCCAAGATCGTTGAGCGATGCAAGCATGCAAAGTGCTAAGTGCGCCTAACAAAAGCGCCACATGCACCACGCGCCCGTGGCTCGGGCGCGCTTGTGACTCTGCCAAGTGCACCTACTTAATGATTAATTTACACATCATTAATGCACTTTCATAAATAAACTAAACTTTCCACACTTACTTTTTTCATGTGGGACAAAGTGCATTAGTTTATTAGCTTACACTTTCCATATGGGACAAAGTGTAATAGCTTATATTACTTCACACTTTACAAAGCTCAACTCTTATTTCCAATGTGGGACATTAAATGCCTATCTCTTCCACTATTTGTTATTGGAAATCTCCCACATTATTGGAACCAAGAATCTAAATATGGCTCCAATGAAGAGATCTGCTATATTACAGTTCAGGGCTTCAAAATTTAGAATCTGTATTTATAGTCTTTCTTTATCATAACTTTGCTAGAGATATATTATAAGGCCTATAAATGGCGCATGCATCCCCTTTCTTTAAGAGATCCATTATAGGGTAAGAATTATCACTGTATACCATAATAGAAAAATATCGATATAGATTAGTCAATTTGCCAATATGAATATGCGAGGTTTTGTTGTCTTGCGGCAGTGTTGCCCTTGTGGTGGATGATCCTCAAATGTACCATCGGATTCGAAAAAGTATCTATACCCAAGCCACAATAAGGTTCTTCATTTTGCTGTGGGGAGATAAATCAAGTATCACAGATGAATTTGCAGACGGGAAGCCTATCTATACTTATCAGGAGGTAGTAGATTTGGGCCGTGAAAGCCGTACAGTGTTACTTCATTCTGAAGATGCTAGTAAGCCCCCTTCTCTTTGCAGTTCTGTATAATGATAGTGAGGAGTATTCTATTGCTGCAGCACTGTCATTAGATAACATAATTGTAAAAATACTAAGGTTTTTTGAATGTGGTATGAGCACTCCTTGATGTCTGCATAAACTGCTCCCTCTTAGAAAAAAGAACAATGCATTTTCCTCTTGCACATTTATTGAGGAGGATTAGTAAAATCATGATATATGGAAGTATAATATTGATGGAGTATTATAAACAGCTCCCTCTTAAAAAAAGAACAATGCATTTTCCTCTTGCGCATTTATTGAGGAGGATCAGTAAAATCATGATTTATGGAAGTACTATATTGAAGAAGTCATAAGTTGTGATATAAGTATGAGAGAGAATGGATCAAGTATGATTAGAAAGGATAAAAAATTAAATACATGGAGATGGTGGGTTTCCAAGAGTGGAAATATAGTGTTTTAGAAAAGCAACCAAAAAAGCTGAATGTAGTGTTTTAAGGAAAGGGCGGGAGCATAATATTTTCATCATTTATGGGAGGTTGGTTTATTACATTGTCTACGAAGTTGTCAAATTGCACCGATGTTTGGTTAGATTACTGCGACAAAAGTTATTAATCATTGTTATTGTGCATTCCAAAATAGATACTGTTTTCTTTTTAATCTCTTTTAGTATAGCTACAAGTCCCATTATAAAGATTGTGAAACAGTGAAGTGCCTTTCATCCTTTTCTGGGAGAGTTCAATGGGTTGACGATTTGTGATTGAAACTTATTTATGTGCAAAATGATTTAACATCTGATACATTATTGTCAGCATATACTGTATTAGTTGAGCACCGAATGACTTTATTTTTATCCATGTGTATACGTTTAGGTTAATATCAAAGGTTTGATAGAGTATCTGAAGTGCTGATTGCCGGCATTAATTTCAGGAAAACAACATATCTTTAAAGCTATAGGCCCTGATGATGTTGCTACCCTCGTTTATACAAGTGGCAGCACTGGAAATCCTAAAGGAGTTATGCTCACACACAAGAATCTTCTTCACCAGGTTGGCTGCCTTTTATCATTAGTTTCTGCTCGAGTAAGAATTGATGTAATGTCTTCTTACAAGATAATTTTAATACTATTATTCAAGTCTTGAGAGTCTAGATCTTATGTATGCTTGTTTCCTGTGGCTAACATTTTCACATTGCTATCGGGTTGCAGGAGTAAATAAGTTAGTACACATACACACTTGTACATAATTATCTAAATAGGGCAAACCGGAAGTTGCATGGCCATTATAGGCACACTTGTACGGAATGCTTGAATTTTTCACCAAGCCAAATATGCACTTATTTCCCTATAATTTGGATCGAATGAAAAAGGAAAACATGCACAATTTTAGGAATAGTGAAATGTTGTTGTTGTCGTCGTCCTCCTCCTCCAACTGTGGTCAATAACTAATGCCAAATGAGACATGTCTTAACTCCTCTTAGGAGCTCCAGTCTATGCGTTAATCATAGAAAACAATTGCAAGGCTAGGATTACACAAATCAACCATTACCACCGGTTCACTACTTGTTAGGTTTTGATGAGCAAAACCATGCCTGTCAATTTCAGTAAGGCAAGTAGTACTCTTAGTCCTTAGGTTTCAAAATGGACATTGTAAAAGAGGAACCTCACTGAGAGACTGTCAAAATAAGTAAACTCGTATAGATTTTAAGGTCTCTAAGGATGTGATTTTGAGTGTTGTTGATCCCGGCGATATCTCGTGCGGTTCCGGTGTGTTTCCGCACCTGAAAGGGATTGAATTGCCCATCCCAAGAGACATAGCGGTCGGGATATTAAAGTTTGAGGGTAAATTGGTCATTTACACTCCTAGTTAAAACCTAATAAATATCGAATTTCCAAAGTTGAAGCCGTTTGTCATCAGCATCAGCACTGGCTTTCTGCGCGTTAATTGAGTTATTTATAATATTTTATATTAATGTTGTATGTTGTAATATACTCTATATTTCCTTTTTAGTCCGTCTCAAATTTAACTTCCCCTTCCTAATTTGGAAAGTTTTTACTCCACTATCATTATAATAATACAACCTCTCCTACTTTATTCACTATATTTCATACACACACTACCTCGTACTTTATTCACTCTCTTTCTTACTTTATTCTCATCTCCCCTACTTTATCTATTCTTCTCTTAAAATCCATGCCCCGACCAACGGAAAGTTGAGCCCGGAACGGAGGGAATATATATTAACTTTAGTATCCCAGCCATCCCGGTAGTGTGATCCTGCTATTCCAGATTGTTTTTGGCCGTGCGTGACTAGTGCGACCTGGACCCTGTTACCTTAAAGGGTCCAGGTAAGGGTAGGGTCCGGACCCGTACCAATTGAGAACACAAGGTCCGGGTACGAGTAGGGTCTATATTAAAAGGGTAGGGTATGGACCCCGACCCTTTGCAGTTAAATGGGTAAGGGTAGGTCTATACCATACCCATTGAGAGCACTATGTGTGACGCGTTGCGATTCGTTATTAACAAGACTGGTAATTTCATTTTACACCTTTTGAGAAGGCCAAGAAGTTGCATCTAAATTAACAGGGGGACTACAAATTTGAAGACTTGATCAAATTGCACATGTTTGCGGAACAAATTAATTAGCATACCATCACTATGGTTACTCAATCCTCAGTAAGTTACTTTCTAAGTGAAAATTTGAATCTCATACAGTAACCATACCATCACTATGGTTATCATTAACCACCCAATCATACATCTATGTAATCTAAATATTCTTTTTACATGATATCGAAACTGGAGAATTATTTGTCATTTTTCATGTCGAACACTGAGGTAGTAATGTCGTAGTTATTACTTCAGCATGGAGCATGCATTATATTTTTTACTTCTGATAATTAAAAATTTGTTACTTTCTGAATCCATAACATTCTTTTCGACATGGATTTTTAGAAAGTGGAGTATAAAATGTATCAATGTTGTAAGTGGCGTATCATTTGAACAAAGAATAAGTATATAACTGTAATTGGGGTAATATTTGAATAAAGAATAAGTATGTAATTTAAGTGGGGTATTATCATATAAATAAATAATGAAAAAGATAGTGGGTGGTAGTTTATGTAAAAGATTGAGAAGATCAATCTTTATTTAAGCATTTGATTTTTTTTTTTTTAAATTTAGGGAAGTGCTCGTTTCTAATGGGACACCCAAATAAAGAATATTGTCCATTTAAGACAACTCTCTCTTCATCTAATTTAGGGAAGTGCTCGTTTCTAATTTAGGAAGTGCTCGTTTCTAATTTAGGGAAGTGCTCTCTTACATTGCCCCATAGCTCACTTATTACTTGCTGCAATTTTATTGCAGGTGCATCTATGAAAATAGTTTTTAAGTGAATCGGGAAAGAACTATGCACAATTGATCCTTATGTGATGTACCCCCCGTCCCTGACTCAGCTTCCCATTGAGTTGGGCACAAGTTTTAATTAGAATAATTTAAAAATCTATTGTTGAATGAATGAATGTACGAGAGAGTGAGCAAAGTATGAGAGAGAATGAATAAAGTAAGAGAGATTTTCCATTTTAGGTAGGAGAAGTTGAGATTGGGACAAACAAAAAAGGAAAGTGGGAAATGGGACGGATGGAGTATTATATGTCATAGATTCTAATCAAACTCTCATGGTTACACTTTTGGAGAATATCTTACAGCTGATATCTGATCTGTTTATCAGACGTCAGGTTTGTCCTTTAAAAATAATTTGTCTAATTTGATTCGCTGTTGTCTAATGTAGATTACGAACTTATGGGAGGTTGTGCCAACTGTACCTGGTGATAAATTTCTTAGTATGCTCCCACCTTGGCATGCATATGAAAGAGCATGCGAGTATTTCATATTTACGTATGGAATCGAGCACATATACACCACTGTAAAAAATCTAAAGGTAGGTCATTTCCCTTTAATAATCTATTTATTCCTGTATAATGGGTCCTCCAAGTGCAAAATTTTCAGCAATTCCATTGAATCAACCTATACCAAATTGCAGGAAGATTTACGACGATATCAACCTCAATATGTTATTTCAGTTCCTTTAGTGTTCGAGACACTTTACAGGTAAATCGTACGAGCTATGCATCATAATTCTACCCTGCACCACCAAATAATAAATCTATTGATGTGTTTTATGTGGAGAATTATATGAGTGTGTATTACCTATTGTCATGCATGTCTCCAGAAGCATTTATGTCTGACTTGCTTTGATCTAGTGGTTAAAGTTCACCACTTGAGATTTTGTCAGTCTTTCTTTGTATTACTTCACTCTTTGTTGTATGGTGGATCTTTACCTTAATCTGAGCTTGGTTCATGTAAAACAAGCGCATGTGAGAAATGTACCTTTCCAATCTTTGATATCTATTTGAAGTGATTCAAAAAGTTTCTCTTATTACAGTAAGATTTTATTCTAGTAAAAACCTAAGTCAAACCGCAACTGTTGGAGTTCAAATTTTGGTCCCCTTTGATAAGTGAAATATTGTATATTCAACCTTGGCAAAGGAAATTAGTATAAGTAAATTAATTTATAAGTGATTCGAACAAGGGGGGTAGCAAAGTTTAAGAACTTGAGGTCTTGTGAAAACTGTGTTATCTACTATTCTTTCTGCATATATATTTCCTCTTTTGTGGTCTCTGCCTTCTAAATTGTGGTCATGGATCATGGGTATAATTTTTCTTGTACTGCAGTGGAATCCAGAAACAGCTGAGCACAAGTTCTGCTGCTCGGAAAGTTATTGCTCTTTTATTCCTAAAGATCAGTTCAGCATACATGGAAGCCAAACGAATTTATGAGGTCGATTTCCTGAGCTTCAAATATTATTTTTTCTAAGAACTGATTCCAAGTTGTATTATTTTCTTCTTTTAGTAAATTAACTACATCTTGATATTTCATGATTTTGGGCGACTTTCCTTTCTGCATACTTTTGAGGTAATTATCACATCAATGCCCTATTTTACAATCAACCATGCAGTGAGAATGAGCCCTTGCCAACGAAGAGGGATATTACCTCTCTTAATTTTTTTTCCATGTGTGAAGTTCTCCCCCGTCTTATTTTGGCTATTCTTGGTGTGTGCATATTTATATATGTTGTATTTATCTTCTTTGTTTGCAGTATTCTTTATTTTGGAGATCTATTTTTATTTATTTTTGGAACCGCAAAAAAATTCGTTACTCCAAAAACATCATATGTACATGAACATGAAGGGTGACCCAAAAGTGATTCAACCCGAATCAATCAAAACACCAATCTACCAAAAGTTTCTAGAACCAAGCTAACGGAGCATCAATCGACCATATGTGCCCGTAGCTGAGGTTTTAGCCAAACCCTGCTAAACCCTGTATACCAATATGTCAATGATCTTCCTGCTAAGTGGTATATCACTTTACAGTATTTCCAAAGCAGTGATCATTCCTATATTTCCAAATTTCATAGATTGTTTCTGTAGCAGCTAACTTGATGAACTGGGCTCTCCAACCCCGCCCTTTACAATGCTGTATGATCCATATCAACTCCGCATCCCAATCACCAGGAGTATGGTCAATTTGCAGCCAAGTCAAAACTTCTGTCCAAACCTGCTTCAACTTAGGACAAACAAAGAATATGCTGTATAGTTTCAGATTAACCACAAAAGAATAAAGAAGCTATTTCTATGTAGATGTCAACAAATATTTTACTTTGCAACTCATTATCAAATACTTTTGCCCCAGAACAATTGACATATTTGAACATTAATTTTTTAAGTCGACCTTGACCATAAATACTTCTATTTTATATTGGAAAGATATTTAATAATATTATAATCCGAAAGTTCACCATGTACTTTCATAGTATAATATAATATGTTAAATATTTTCCGGTATAATGTAAGAGTAATTTGTGGTCAAAGTCAACTCAAAAATGACTCAAAAGTCAAAAGTTAAATGTGACATTTGATCTTGGATGGAAGGAGTATAATTGAATTTGGAAACTAGGATACCACTGGCTAGCTTCAATTAGAATTTTAAAGCTTTTTTTGGCTAAGATAGAAGGAATTGTGTTCTTTAAGACATTGCCACAACAGTTCCTAATAATAAATTGATATCAAAATAGAAGTTCATTCTTTTCAGCCCCCGTTAAGCATATAACAATTTTTTTTCTCCAACGTTTTAGAGCAATAAACTTGGTCATGTAACTTGTGACTCCTTAAGTTTTAGAATTTAACGTCCCCGCAACACTCTTCAGTACTACTTGGGAGGGATTGGGGCTTAAAATGCAATTTAAGTAAGAGAAGAGTCGGTCATATTGGAAACAGGAGAAACAAATGGCCACTCTGTCCTAGTGGTAGGTGAGTCTCAGCAGTGTTGTCAATCCTGACAAGATCCCGCACGATTCCGCTACTCGGGAGCATTTTAAGACCTGTGCGGGATGGATGCCTCTATCCCGGTTGCATAACATTCTGGACAATCCCGGAGTGGGATCCCGGCGGGATACCTGCTCGACAGTAATTTTTGGGGGTAAATGACCAATTTACCCTCAATTTCCTCGACTTCGCTTGTCTTTATGACTCTCTAAGAAGGATTCTATGACATCTTATTATTAATTTGGTTATATTAAGCTTATTTTAACAATACACATATTTATATGTTAATCCTGTACATTATCATTATGTGATATGAAATATATCACTTTAGTGTCCCAGCCATCCTGCTATAGCTATCTCGAATTTTTTGGCAGGCTGCTACGTGCCGCAATGCGGGATTGACATGACTGGTCTCCAGGATATGACAATTTTTATAATTGTGGGACTAGAAGATTTTATTTATTTATTTTGGAGCAATTTTCTCATATTATTGATAAACTAAAAGGAAATCACGGGGTTTGAACCCGTGTACAATTCAATGTTAAAACGTCTGCCAAAATCAACTAGGGAAATGATATGGAAAATGAGAATCCAAAACACTAGGAAGAAAACATAAAAGTACTGTCTTGAACTAGAGGAACCTACACTAGCAATAAAGAGTTCAACAATCCTACTGTTATCAACTGCAGATTTTTCCAGGCCCCATGAAGACATCAAGGTAGATTTTATTGACGCTTTCGCCAGCTCCCATTTCATCCAATTTTCCCCTTTCCCACTTAGCATCTTATACGTCTACTTTGCACTCTTTTCTTTTCCTCCATGAAAACAGCATCTCTTCAGGACTTGCTTACCTGACTTTTCCTTTCTCTAAGGAATTCTTTCTTCCAATCAGATGATACTGCTCTGTCTTTTGCTTCTTCTTTTGTCTTCATTTCTTCTGTTTTTCCATACAAGGAGCCCATCTTCCAGATCACACAAAACCTTGTTTCACTACTAACATTTATCTTAGTAATAACCTACAATACAGACTCCAAGCCTACAGACTCCAAACTTACAGTCACCCATAGGAACATAGACCTCCCAGTCCTAACGCAGCATCTAGCATACTTTTCATCCAAACAGGAAGAGTACCGACTCAGGTAATACACAAGACTATGCCTATAAACCTGTAGTACTAAGTGAATTTTCCTTCTAACAAACAGATTACAGAGAATACCACCACAATCGTGAAAGGTGACTCGAAGATTGTTTTTCCCATTTTCTTTAAGTCACTTTAAACTTGATGATCAGCTAATTGTTAGCTTGATTAATATTTCTTATTGTTAGTGGGTGTTTTGATACTTTTCAACTGCTGGAAAGTTGTCACCCCTAATTCAAAGAACTAAAAATGACTCAAAACACTTTTGAAATAGATGTATCTCTGGGATCATATTGTAGTTGTAATTGTCAGTGTCACACCAGGCCATCCAACCTACTGGAATGATCAGATAAACTATTCTCTTAACTTACCTTAGTTCTGGCTGGCTGAGTTGCAATTTGCTCAACTTTACTGAGGATAATGCTTCAGAATCAACACTTGTGTGTTGTGATTCAGGCATTCGGCCACTGCACATCTAAAGTCCTTACATATGTCCTTGGTACCATAATGGCATCTGTGGAATTTTGTGATATATTGATGTTTTACTTGTTTTAGTAAGCAGATCGTTCCTATTCTGTTTTAAGCAGTATGTTTCGGTATGCGGTTTGATGTATATTGTGTAGTATGGATTCTGATCTTGAGTTTCTTATATTTATTCTATCTGTTTTGTAGGGAAAATGTCTGACAAGAAATCAAGAACAACCTTCCAACATTTCTGCTCTTTTTGATTGGTTGTGGGCAAGGACCATTGCTTTGTTATTATTACCTTTGCATATGCTGGCAAAGAAAATTGTCTACAGCAAAATTCAATCTGCTATTGGCATTTATAAGGTACTCAACTCAAGCACGTGGTTTGAAATATCTCTAGTCATCACTGAACTTTTACGTATAAAATATGAGTAAATTTTTTTGTTCTACATGTGGCAGGCTGGCATAAGTGGAGGCGGCAGCTTGCCTCCACATGTGGACAAGTTCTTTGAGGTTGGGATTTTCTGATTCTTATTCTACGTGCTGAGATTTATTCTTCATTCATGTCTCTATTCTGTTAAAACAGACAATTGGCATAACGGTTCAAAACGGTTATGGTCTAACAGAAGCATCACCTGTTGTAGCAGCTAGACGGCCACACTGCAATGTAAGAAACAAACTGATGCTATAATGCTAACTTTGTTGTGTGTTGGTGTTGAATAATAAGCTTTTCGCTTTTTTTCATTCATATGTTATAAAACCTTATTTCGCAATTGAATAAAATATTTAAATGTTAAAGAGGAAGAAACATATGAATGTTTAATGGTAGTCATGTTTGCAGACAATTATTATCCATAGATAAGGAATCATTTACATCTCTTGTATTTTATTTTTTTTCAAACGGCACATAATATCACCTTTTCTCCCTCTAAATTTACATTGCTTAATTAAATATTGCAATATGAAGGGCTATGCATGTTCTCGATAGTTTTGCAGTTTCATGAAACATAATCCCATCGATTATTCATCTCATCTTTTCTGTTTTGAGTTTGAACGCATTGCAAGTTAGAAAATCTAAATTTGTTAACAGAGTAAGACTGTATTAGGACTTAGGAGTCAGTCTTTGAAACATAGAGTGGCAATCTGTGAGATTATTTTCTGTTAGAAGCAGTTCATGCAGACTGTGTTTTACAGATTTCCTATCCAGATATTGAATAGATGCTTTCTTGTAAGTTCATTTCTGAAAATATTGTAGCCGTTGAATACTCAAATTGATGTACTGGAAAAACGGGTCTGATGTATGATACATCTCATAGTAGTGTCACTGCCATTATGTTTTCAGGTTCTTGGTTCAATTGGAACCCCAATCCGATACACGGAGATAAAAGTTGTTGATGCTGAAACAGATTCAATTGTTCCTCATGGATCCAAAGGAACTGTCAAAGTAAAGGGGCCACAAGTAATGAAGGGTTACTACAAGGTTTTTGATTCTTCTGTAACATGCTTAAACTGTCACTTGATTAGTCTTTGTGAGGGTGGGTGACATAGATCTACTAGCTATCAGACTTGCTAAATCATGTCTCTTCCAAATTTCAATCAGAACCCCTCTGCAACAAAACAAGCTATAGACGAGAATGGGTGGCTAAATACTGGTGATATTGGCTGGATTTGTCCATCTCATTCAATTGGACGGAGTCGTCAAGCTGGAGGTGTAATTGTTCTAGAAGGACGTGCAAAAGATACTATAGTTCTTTCAACAGGTAAATTAAAATATTTTGCTTTCTCTTTGATACATTCTAGTGAAACTAGTATTTGACATCTTATTTACAAGTATAATTATAATGTAAAAGTTTCCTACATTCACTTAACTGAGATTGAAGTTGCTGAAATGTTTTGGCTGTAAGATCAACCATGCTTGTGGCAATGATTAATGATTCCCTGGCTTTATTTCGTTTTCATGAATAACAGGATTGAACAAACTCGTAAACACTTAATATAACAGATAAAAACAAAACACCTTAAATTCCTGGTGGATGAATCAACCTTAATAAAGTTGTTTTTGATAGAAATAAAAAAGACTGCAAAAATACGTACCCCTTCCTAGGATATAAGTGAGCCGCAACGTTTGCAAAAGATAGTGAACTCCAAAGATGGTTGTCTATTCAATAAAAAAATCAGCTTCTGAACCCTGGGAAAATCTTTCCACCCATGCTGTATATACTTGAGTTGGCTGGTGTCATTTTGTACCATCAGTTTCGGTATTACAGTATCTTAAACATAAAAATTTCTTTATTCTCAACTTTCCCATACATTATTATGTTTCTATGTTCTATTGTTGTTCCTGATCTGCAACAATTAATTTCAACTATGTTCCTATCTCTTCTCCTAGTCTTTTCCTTTTTTCCTGACCTCTGATCCGTGATAAATTAATTTGACCTATTTGCCTACCTTATGATTGCTGTTATGCAATGGCATATTAGTTGGAATGTTGAGTTATATGATGTTTCAACTATTGTCCTACATTCTGAAATGTTAACATGTGTTCATGCTATCTCATTAAATGCTATTATCATAATAGCCCATTCACTCTAGCTTCTTCTGATTCCCATAACAGGTGAAAATGTTGAACCATCAGAGATTGAAGAAGCTGCCCTGAGAAGTAGCCTTATTCAACAAATCATTGTGATTGGTCAGGTGCACAAAAGATAAATCATAAATGTTTTTGAATGTATATTTAGGTTTGTAGAGGTGGCCCTGTTTCTCTGCAGTACTTAGCCTTATTCAAAGTGGTCCTGATAAATCATATGGTAGTTTGATCCGTTGAATGAAGAAATTGCTGATGATTTGTAGGATAAGTGCTTTCTTGGAGCTGTGATTGTGCCCAACAAAGAAGAGGCACTGTTAGAAGCGAAAAGATTGTCCATTCTAGAGTCAGATTGCTCAGAACTTAGCAAGGAGCAGTTCCTTACCCTGTTGCATGCAGAATTGAAAAAATGGTATGACTCATAAATTAAGTTTGCTTTTTGAGATGATAAGTTCGTGTGAGTTTCAGAAGTATTCTTTTTTTCTTTCTTTTCCTTTTTTATTTAATTCATCTTATTGAGGTTCTAGTGGTTAGACACTCCTTAAATATTAGGAAGAGCCAAACCGCCACCCATCCAAGTCATAGGTGCATTCCCTTTTTCACCCGTCCAAGACCAGCTTCTTCTACACCTTTTTAGTCCTCCTAAGGAACCTGGAATTAACTAATTGTGAGCATTGTATTGGGGAAGAGGGAAGCTCTGTAATTCTGCCGTTGAAGTGAAAAAAGTATGGGATGAGGGAAGCTCTGTAATCCAAGTATTCTTCTGTTAAATATGTTCATCTTACGTTCTTTGGTAGTGGATCCTTGTCATATTTTGAAATCATATACAACTCCCTACATTTCATTTTGAAGATGTGGACTTTCTTCTACTTTCTTCAGCACAGCATCCCCAAGACATAGCTATCTTGAATCTGTTATTTAGTGATGAGGGAAGTTTACTGCACATTAGACTTACTGATAGGTTTTCTTTTACCTGGGGAAAAACTTCATCCAAAACCAAACTCGTCATTTAGTAAATCATATATCTGTAGCTGTAGTGAGCAGTTGTGATTGTCAGACACTCCGACATGAGTATGACACTTGCACACTTGATTTTAGGTGAAAAAAGTTACTTTTTCTCGTTTCTTTTTATGAAATAGTCGAGTTTGACACCATATATACACCTGAGTAAGACTATCTACTATGGTAATAGGGTGTCGTGTTGTGTCACGGCCAGCCCCATGGCCAAATTCACATGACCAGCCCCACGAGCGTCCCATAGGAAACAGTCTTAAGGTATTTGGTGATGTGTCATGTTTACATTTGACTTTTGAGTAGTAAAAGCAAACTCACATGAAAATTTTGCATAAAGAAATACTATGCTCTATGGTAATTTACCAAATTGAGTGTTATGTTTGTTTAATTAATCTTAAAATTAATATATTCTTTCTGAACAACTTAAGTTTGTCTCCCCGGTTTCCTCCACCCTACAATATCCCACCATATTACCCTACAGTATGTCACCATTAGATATATTGCACCGTACTCCCCCGTCCTAAAAAACTTCATACATGGTTCACTCTTCCTTTTTCACTATTAATAATGCAGGACCTTTGATTGCTCGTTCAAAGTTGGCCCTATCCTTGTCATTGATGAGCCCTTCACGGTAAATTCTTTCAAAATCTATCCGTTACATCTACTTTGTTGTAGTACTTGTTACTGATTTACATTAAACTAATTCCAGATTGAAAGCGGTTTGATGACACCAACCATGAAGATACGACGAGACCAGGTTATATCGGTCTACAAAGAACAAATCAACAACTTATACTTATGATTCACCTGGAAATCTCTTTCATTTGTACTTGTTCTTGTAATAAAACTAGGATGTAATAAAACTTTCTGGCGCAATTGTTATGTTTATGGTGATAGAGTTTATTATGTTTGGAACACCTAATAAACATTCACTTCTCACATAAGTGATAAGCCGTCGTAATATATTTTCTAATTATATATGAAGTCAAATGTAGTGCCCTTAATTTTCGTTCGACGAATTATAAAAAATATGATTTGTAAATTCAAAACAATGCTCTGACGCCTTGAGCATCCCCTTAGACTTAACATGAAAGTCTTTAATACTAATTCGTGCACTTTTTAATTATGCTGTGGAATTATACTAACATTTCTTGTAAATCATGAAAGTGAGAAATGTTAATGATGCTTGTTGTAATGATCACTGCTCTGACAACGTTCTACTCCAAGTTAGCATAAGCTTCAAACTTAAAATTGATAGTATTTTAAAGCGGTTAGTTGTGACCACTGATTAAGCAAGATACATTCTATCTTTATGTCTTTTTAATCTTTTAATCTTGATTTAATGCTGCAACTTAAGACTTGTCTTGATTTAACTTCGACTCGTAAAACTTGAACTTCTTGAAACATAATCTTAAAATTTTCTCTTAAATATGACCTGAAAATCAATTTAATTGTGAGTTCACTTGGTATCATAAGGTACATCTCTTAACATATGATAGATGATGATGACCCCTTAATATGAATAACTACAATTTGCTAGTTGTCTTGCCGATGGCAACCACTTAGTTACCTTGAATAGTCACGATCTGCTTGTTGCCTAGTCGGTGGTGATTTTTTAACATGGATTGTAACGATTTGCTAGTTGCCTAGCTGATAGTGATAGCTTAACTTCTTTGGTCACGATTTATTAGGGAGACTTTACTAGTCCAATTCTTAACTTAACTTGAAATCTTGGTTTAATTATAATCCTATTAACGTGAATGTTGTCCTTACACTCAACTTATAAATATATGATTTAAAAGTGTACGTAAACATCATGCATATATTAGTAACTTTAATATACATGAACATACCATACTTGCGGGTCTTAAATTCATCAATAGATAATCCAACCATTAAAAAAAATGAATGGTAAACTCTCAATTTTATGAGTAGAATAGAGTTGAAACAAAAGAACGGAGGTTATTGACAAAAGGTTGAAAAAACATTACGGTGAGGAAGAATGCTCTCTTCTCTATATCCCTCTCGAATGAGAGCTTATCTTCTCCGACTGGAGAATTGGGTCACCGTTGTGTGTGATTTCCGAAGCCCCCCCCCCCGGTTCTTTTTCATCAACCCCAAACAAAATGGGTAGATTAG
>JAYMSR010000399.1:0-14541 GCA_036897825.1 Plantago rigida
AGTACCCGTCTCCGGCTCTGCCCAAGATCGTCACAGTCCGCTGCAGTTCGTCCTCCTTGACGACCGTTTCCGAACAGCATCATATATAATAAATTAATAATTATTAATAACTTTATATCAGTCGAGCAACTCATCAAGCTTTCGACCCGTGAACACTTGAACACTCGAGTTTGGCTCGATAAAATTATCGAGCTGAAATTTATGCTCGAACCAACCGAGTTCGAGCTGTTCGAAAAAAGTTTTGTTTGTTTTACACCCCCTATTTATTGATTTGTTTCCGATTTCTACATAATTATGATGGATTAAATTATATAGTATATGACAATCAAAAGTGAACAATTGACGCGGTAGTAGTCTACGCCTTTACGGTATACCTAATGATCGCAAAACATGATTTTGGACATGTACCATCACAGATCGATCAATTGAAACGACAAATCACAAATGTTCTTTTGGCTCGGGTCTCTTGATACCATCAGTGTTGATATCGCCAAGACTCTTTAACCCCTAAAACTATAAACAAAAAATCGGTGTGAATTGTCATCTCGTCTCTTCCTTTCAACAATGCTCGTTATCACTCTCAGCTCGGCAGCCCATAGATCTCTCTCTTCAATGGCGTTGAGTTTCTAATTTCTATACAATTCTCTTCACGTGTCACTCGTAAACAGTAGCGCCAATTTTCAATTCCTTTTCCCCTCGTTTTCTTCATCGGACTTAGCACCAACAACGTTGAACTCACTTCATTCTCAAGTTTACTCCTCAAATTTATAGACAGGTTGAGTTCTGTAAGACTGTAATTCTGTAACTCACTCATCTCATCTTATCCGAAACTTTCTGTGAGGATGAAGGGAATTAACAATGGCGATCTCTGCAAATCGGCTACTCTCGTTAAAATCACTGGTTTTCTACTACTCTCCGTCGTTTTCTTCTACTTCGGCAAGCATTACACCGAGAATTCACCTCAGCAGTTTGTTTTCTTCACCTCTCCTGAAAACACTGCTTCGCCTTCAGTTTCCTTGTCTCCAAACCTCAATAAAACCTTCGATCTTTCGTCTATTGTAAATGATACCTCAGTGGCTGATACAGGGGATCACAAAACCCTAGCTCAGTCTCCTGAGATTGCTTCACCGACACCTCCGCCTCCGGCGGTGCAGAGGATGGGGGTGCTGGATGAGAATGGGAGGATGAAGGATGATTTTGAGGTTGGGGAATATGATCCTGATGTGGTGGAGAATTGGGCAAAAGCGAATGAGAGTCAGAGTTTGGAGAGTGATGAAAACAAGGAGAGGGTTAGGGTTAAAAAATTTCAGATTTGTGATGTGAGTATGAGGGAGTATATACCATGTTTGGACAATGTGGAGGCTATTAAGAAGCTGGAGTCGACGGAGAAAGGGGAGAGGTTCGAGAGGCATTGTCCTGAGAAAGGGAATGAACTGAATTGCTTGATCCCTGCCCCCAAAGGCTACAAATATCCGATTCTTTGGCCGAGAAGCCGTGATGAGGTTTGTTACACTTAATGTGCCTACTTATATATGAAGTGAAAGTATGTTGAAGTTAATATTGAGCCTGATGAGGTCCTGTGGTTATTGAGTTCTAGTTTATGCCCAAATTACATGGTTATTCATGGCGAATTTTTAACTCAAGTGATATATGCTTCCTTTTGAAATGATCTAGTTCATTTTTAAAACTAATAGTTACTGAAGTGTGATGACACTGAGTGTGGTCCTGTGGTTATCGAGTTTTAGTTTATGCCTAAATGAACATTGTAAATTTGAACTCAAGTGATATATGCTTTCTCTTGAAAAGATCTAGTTCATTTTAATATGAATAGTTACTGAAGTGTGATGATACTGAGTGAGGTACTAGCACATTGAAGTATTGTATGTGTCGTTGTGCTATAAAGGTATGGTTTAGCAATGTCCCTCATGCTCGATTAGCTGAGGACAAAGGTGGGCAAAATTGGATCACCATTGACAAGGACAAATTCAAGTTTCCTGGAGGTGGCACGCAGTTCATCCACGGGGCAGATCAGTACTTAGATCAGATTGAGAAGGTGTTTAACCGTGACCACATTTCTTTATCCACCATAATTTTTGACGTACATAAATGATTTGCTAATTGGCTTTCAAAATTTTCTTTGTTTACCAGATGCTACCTGAAATAGCATTTGGCCGGCATACACGGGTTGCTTTGGATATTGGTTGTGGTGTTGCAAGTTTCGGCGCATATCTGCTGTCACGGAATGTTATAACCCTGTCTGTAGCTCCAAAAGATGTTCATGAGAATCAGATTCAGTTTGCACTTGAACGGGGCGTGCCTGCTATGGTGGCAGCATTTGCAACCCGCCGTTTGCTATATCCAAGTCAAGCATTCGACTTGATACATTGTTCAAGGTGCAGGATCAATTGGACGCGTGATGGTATAATTTTAAATCTAACATTTTCAATTAAAGTACTTTTGTGAAGACTTAGAACCAGTTTGTGCTCTTAGTATATAATAACCACTGCTCATTGTAAACTCAGCATGTCCAGAGTAGTGCCTGGAAATTCCTGTTGAACTTATGGGAAGCTTAGTTGTAGGGTATAGGAGAACTATGTGAAAGAGTCCTAGTGAATGTAATTCTTGTTTCTAAGAAGCAAATTATAATGAGCATTCCTACTTCTGATTGTCCGTAAGTTTCTTCTTGCAGTCAATTACCTCTCAGTATTGTTGGGTTGGTTGGGTTGGTTGGGTGGTGGGTGGAGATGACCGATCAGATTTTTTCATCATTGTAGCATATTATGTTAAACTACAACTTTTACCCGATTATTGTGTTCTGGAACCTAAGATGGATGCTAATGGCCTAATGGCCATCCAAATCAAAAGTTGCGCCCCATTACCTTGATTTTAATTTTGGTACACTTGTAAGATGCTACTCTTCATTTCAGTCAATGAAAGATTTTTATATGGATGCCATCTTTTTTTTTCCTGCTTCTTATATATGCATTTGTTACTCAGATGGGATTCTTCTACTTGAGGTGAATAGAATGCTCCGTGCTGGAGGATATTTTGTTTGGGCAGCACAGCCTGTCTACAAACACGAGCCAATCCTTGAAAAACAGTGGGCAGGTAATAACTATGATATGTAGACTAATTTGCAAACCCTTACAAACTATATAGTGTTTTGTACTGTAGTCCATTAGGCCATAGGCTATCGTATATCACCTGTGAATAAAAAAATTCTCTTATAATACTGTGCCCCCATTTTTTCTTCATTCAAAGTGGCTGCTTAGTGAAAAATTTTGAAACTTTTTTTAATCTACTGTGTTTCTTTTGCCATGCGCAGAAATGGTTAACCTTACCAGCCGTCTTTGTTGGACGCTTGTGAAGAAAGAAGGATATGTTGCAATTTGGCAGAAACCTTCCAATAACAGCTGCTATTTGAGCCGCGGGGAAGGTGCCCAACCACCTTTATGTGAACCTAATGATGACCCTGACAATGTTTGGTATATTTCTTTGCTTTTTCAGTTTTAAATGCTTTTATATTTTCCTTTAAGAATAAAAAAGACGTATGCTAATTTATCGTTGCACCAACCACTCGATGAATTGACTGTGAGTAAGATAAAACATTTTAGCGTAATGTTGGCGATATCAGCATATCTGCATTTACATCTCATTGCCACGTTCTGCGGTTATATCTAGTATAGTTCCGTAGTTGCTATAGAAAAATTGACTTAGTGCATTCTAAACCAGATGTATTTCCTGTGTGTTATCATGAGTAGCTGATAGAAATTCCGGCATGCTTGCCGAGAATACCATCAAATTCAAGCATAACTCAAACCTTCCAGTTTCTATACAAAAAGAATAGATTTATCCCGAAATTTTCAATTGTCATCTATTCAGTTTTCTGTTCAAGTCAAGAGTACATAATTTGACAGTACCGGATCCATATGTTAAAACTTAAAACCCAAAGTTGGAAGCATTTTCATTTTCAAACCTTCCTTCACTGGTCACACCTTTCCCATTTAAGTTGCCATAGGGTGCTCAAAATATTTTGGGGCCATAGGCATTATGAAAGTCAGGCCTAAAGATGATTATGAAAACAAAATTTGACTTTACTGCTTCATATCTATCATTAACTGAATTGTCTACATTCAATAATTAACAAGATTTTCTTTTCACAAATGGGTCTAATAAATGCACTATCCTGTTTTCAAAATATTGTTTTGCCTGATTGTTTTGTTAGTTTAAATTCTCAATTTCGTTTCTCTAGTAATGCAATTGCAATGGTATCTAAACAATTTCCCTTGAATCAAACTATTATTCATGTAAAAACTTTAAAATCTTATAATGTTAGAGAATTTGCTGCGAGCCTGAGAGGCATAATGAAATGTCTTTTTGAATTATTCTATTTATTCTACTCTGCACTTTCTACCTTATAATTTTACTTTGTGTGCATAAATACCTTATAGGAGTACCATGGAATTAAAATTTAAGGACTACATAATACTTTTCTCAAAATTAGGGGGCCTAAGGCAAATGGCTTAGCTGCCCCCCCAGCCGGCTCAGTAAGTTGTAATCCACCACTGACAGCAGACCAAACATATGCTCACATTTATTTTCAACTCTCTGGAATCCAACTATGTCTGACCCACGTCTCCTGTTAAATCTATGTTTGCGTTTAATCTTGGATGTAATGGTATTTAAGTAGAACCGAACAACTATTTCAGACCCATTATGTTTTTTTGTACTTTCCATCCTTGAACTCTATATAATAATTGAAAACTAGAAATAGAATAAAATGGTTTCAGGCAACTGGTTCGGGTCAGTAAGACTTTACAGTGATCTCATTGCAGAATCATGGCAAGGACTACCATACATATGCTCATACTTATAATGTTTAGTAACACTTGTTCAGTTTAAAAATGCCTTCTGTTGTTGTATGGCGCGGCTGAACAACAACGAATTAATTTGGCTCTAGAACTGTAAAAGAATTTATCCTACATATAATAAGTTTCTGTTCTCAATGTGTTAGGTATGTTGACTTGAAGGCATGCATATCCCGATTACCTGAGGAAGGGTATGGCTCAAATGTTACAGCTTGGCCAGAACGCTTGAAGAATCCTCCAGATAGGCTTCAGAGCATTCAGTTTGATGCTTACATATCAAGGAAAGAGCTTTTCAGGGCTGAATCAAAATATTGGAATGAAATAATTGAGAGCTATGTACATGCTTTACATTGGGGCAAGTGGAAACTAAGAAATGTGTTGGATATGAGAGCAGGATTTGGAGGGTAAGTTTATCTATGTTGAGATCTTATTTGATTGGGCAAATTTTTGTTCCTAAGACGTACGAGCGGAATATGAAGAGGCAAAATTTTGTGGATTCTCTAGCCTTTTCTGTTCAGGTCTTGGAAGACTAATTCATTCCTTTTTTGACAGTTTTGCTGCAGCACTGATTGAAAATAAGTTGGATTGGTGGGTTCTCAATGTTTTACCTGTCAGCGGGCCTAATACATTGCCAGTAATATATGATCGTGGGCTCATTGGTGTAAGGCATGACTGGTAAGTACTGCTGACAAATTTCCTGAACTATTTGACTTGAAGCCTGTTGTTACTGCTGATAAATTGCGTAACACATGCCTGGTTTTTGGAGCTCACATGACTTTAACCTTGATGCTCCACTAATCTACGGACCAGGGTTGTGCTCAAACTTGCACAGACTAAAAAGTGAAATTAGTAAAACAAATAAATAAACCAAAAAAAAAAGACTGACCTTTCTAGTTTCTATGTTAGCATTCCGGTTGTTTTATGGATAGTTGGTCTAGTGACACAATCCCTACATGATTTATTTCTATTTAAAACCGAACTCCATATTGAGATGCTTAAAACTTTTTAGGTGCGAGGCATTCGACACATACCCAAGAACTTATGACTTGATTCATGCTGCTGGACTTTTCTCAGTGGAAAAGAAAAGGTATGCATTTGATCACTTTTAAGTAACCGATATTTTGATTTATTATTGCCAATGGCAACTACTGGATATTGGTACCTTCTTTGTCCCCAGTTGAAATTATATAATTCTGCAATTTTTAATCTAAATGAAGTTCAAGAATTTGCAAAAGTTTTTCTTCTTGATGGCTTCCATTCAGTGTATAGCTACAGTCCATGTATCATTCAGACATTTAACACTCACTTTGTATTCTTTTGCCACCAATTCAGATGCAATATCTCTACAATCATGGTTGAAATGGATCGAATTTTAAGACCTGGTGGACATGTATATATCCGTGACTCTATCACCATTATGGATGAACTCCAAGAAATTGGAACAGCCTTGGGTTGGCATGTCACAATGAGGGATACAGCTGAGGGCCCTCATGCTAGTTACAGAATCTTGGCATGTGACAAGCGGCGCAGGGTCTGAAGCAGTGAGGTACATCTAGCAAGTGCAAATGTTTCGTTCCCAGATCTCCGGAGTATCCGAGCATAGTTTAAAGCTACATAGATCATGGCCGGGTGATACGTTAAAGTTATGAGATCAAAGACCGTTTCCTCTCAATTGGAACAACAGAGAGAATGGAATGTGTTCAGTTGACATGGCTAAGATATATCAGTTGTAAGATAATTATTTCAAAGATTATTAGATACTAATAGTAGGAATTAAAAGGTAGTTTCAATTCTTTTCTTCTTTTGTAAACCTACTCCTGGTATATAGTTTGTTGAGGACTTGTTCAAGTACTTCTTTACAATTGAAATTTTAGCGTGCTACTAAATGGAAGGATTATGTAATGTGTTGTCACTTGTCACTCATCCAGTTAACTTGACCCTGGAAACACAGGTGCAACAGTGATTTGTAAACTGTCCTTTTCGTTCGTTATTTCGAAAGCCAAAGTTTTTCATTTGCTTTGTTCAACAACTTCGTCTTCTTGCGTATCGCTTCTCATAGAATCGTCTAAATTGAATATGTATAATTCTTCTACACATGTTCCCTTCTTTCTTACTTCTACAACACAAGCTGTGTATTTATTGTTAACACGAAGTCCTCGAAGGGACTTGTATTATTGAGTTACTCGAGGGGCAGACTAATTGTTGAAATATTAGATTTGTCTATTTGTAACAGTTCCTTTCTAGGGAACCTTGATCGCCTCGTTATGCACCTCTCTAATTCTGTTAGATTCTAGATGCAACTTGTTGCACATAAAATCACGACTCTACAAGAAATTGTTTATCTCAACGACACGGGGAAATATAAATGAAATAATTTCCCTTTCACCAAACCCATAATTCGGTTGCCTGTCCGACCGTTCGAACTGGATGTTAGATAGACGTTGAGAGCAAATTCTAATTTAAAGGATAAAATTGCAATTATTCAAATTAATAAAGAGGGAAGGAGCTTTCTGCAAAATAACAAACAGAAATCAGTTACCAACTGCATTATAAATATGAGAGGGAAATGAAGTTATTCTCTTTCTCTCTCAAAAAAAAAGTAGTTATTCTCTCTGTACGTTTCATCATCTCGCTCTGTTCGTGGTTAACTGTGCATTCAATTCTCAGCTTGATTCTCAACAAAATGGAGAATCAGAATCTCGAGAACGAAAATGGCAAGTGTTTCGCTGCGACTCCGATTAGTGAGGCCTTCGAAAAGGACGCGGATGTATTTCAATGTCTTAACTGCAAAACCGAAACCGAGATTGCACGCGATGAAGACCTGATTAAGAAGGTATTTACTCTGTTCCTCCGTTTTTATGTTACATCCTGAGATGTAACGGTTGGATACAATCGTATCCATTGTGAAGAAAGGGGGGAAATTATTAGAAGAAATGGGGGAAATCATAGAAGAAGATAGATTGGGGAGGGAGATAGATTGGGGAGGAAGAAGTAGACTGTTAGGGTTTTATTTCTTGATCCTTCAGGTTGTACAGGAAATGGCTTTATAAGCCTTACAAGATAAAAGGGGACTTAAATGAAATAAATAACAATTTAGAGTCCTAAATGCAATAACATAAATTAAATCAGGTCATGACATTCCCCCTTCCTTAATCAATCCTTGTCCTCAAGGATTTCATCACTTCGGATCGAGCTCGCAAGTAAGCTGCCTTGTGCAAATTTCTTCAGTGACCTTGGCTATAAGATTGAAAACACTATCAGCACCCGATTATGCACCAGGATGGTTGTAGAGTGATTGACCGTGCTGCATAACTTAGTCTTCAGCTCTTCACATCTTTTGCAAGTCAATGTCGAAAAACCAACAGCATCTTGAGCATTGGGTCATGTCAGCAGATCAACTAGCTACAGATAGCAAGCTTTCCCATGGATTCATCAGCCGCCCCATAGTCAAGGCCCAGCTCTCTCATCGGAGGGATATTCTCCATAGCAAATAGCATGAGGTGTGGAAAAGATACATTACTATGGTCATACAACACCAGCTGAACAAAAACATTTGGAATTAAACTGTGGCTTATGTAGCAAGTCGCATTTCTCATTTTCGAAACATCCATGGCGAAATCCAACGGGGGAACTGATGGATATGATGGGCAAACATAATCAGAATATGCTTGAGATAAGTCTCCCCATTCTCTCCACCTCTCACTGAATCGGCGAGGATAGATCAGATGATCACCGTTCATTGTGAGTATCTGTGCTTGCTCCCTCGTTAGAGCTACCCCTGCATACTCACAGATGAAAGAACCAGCTTGGATCAAATCCAATGACCTCACTCCCCAACCTGTCTCTTTCGACCTAAACACTTCGAGTTGATACCTGATCCCCTTTTGGCTCACGCGGTTCCTACAAGTGGGAGGACAATGGCAATTAGGCCCACACTCAAAGATCAATGGCTTACCCCTCAGCAGAATTCCATTCTGATCATATGGAAACTCACGGCCATTTTTCAAAAAACAAATGCAACCAGTACGACATTCCCCTTCACACTCACATCCAGTGCTACCCACACAAGTATACACATATGGAGGGAAGACAGTAGACACAAGGTAATCAAAAAGCATCGGATCATTACATCCATCAACATCATTGTAGAAAAACACCGGTGAAGTCTCCCTATTGTATGACATATCAAGATTAAAATAACCATTCGGTCTAACCTCCAACGGATTAGCCTTCAACCGAGCAGCAAACCTCATGACACTACTCCCCAAATTCCCAGACTCCAATTCCTGATGCCTCACTTGCTTATTCTTATCCTGCCCCCCATGCCCCGAGTAAATTATCACATCCCCAGCATCCTCATCATCCTCATACCCACCCGAAACAATAACACTCGTCGCAATCGGCTCCCCGTTCGAGCTATGCGCAATCGGAACATAATCAATCCCAACCTGAGGCTGACCGTGCAACCCTAACACACACATTTCCATCCTGTAGGGAAAAACATCTCCAATCAAAACACCAGGCATAGCTCCAACAAGCCTCTTATCCGTGTTTGTTACAACTCCCCCAACTCCGAGCTCCTTTAGACGGTAAATGTCAGATGGAAACGGAACAACACCTAACAACACAAACTCATCAACCCAATCCCACCACCGGAACTCCAACTGGATTTTATTCCTCACAACATTGTAAAGCAGAGTCGGATAAAAAAGAGCTCGAGCACCAGCTCCCACGAAAACCATCTTCGCATCGCACCACAGAATAACCGAACCATCCGATTTAGTCAACAACCCCTCACCACCTGATCCATGTTCTAAGAAATTGATGACAATTGCGTCAGTTTTGTTGATGTAAATCACTACAACTCTGACAAGCCTTTCTATCATAGGATTCACAATCATACTTTGCTTCTCCTCGTACACCTTCAGAGTAATTTCATCAAGCACCTGATAGGTTGTTGTTGATGCCTCTCCTATTTCTGACCAGGATTTTGAAGATTCACTCAGCCTGGATATAGCATCTCTGCACAAGTCCTTCATTTCTCTTAGTCCATCCAATATGGACTCATCCAAACGCAGAATACTCAAGATATTGCAAGAATCATAGATGAAACGTCCGTTAAGACATCTATGAGCAAGCTGGGCACTCGAAAATGATTGAAACCGTATTAAAGCCTGAAAATTCTCCTTCGTCGACAGAATAGTGACCTTCTCCACACACCCATACGGGTCAAACACCAGATGCAGAGTGTCTTCTGTAACAGGAAATTGAAGCTGAGACACGGTAACAACAAGAGTCTTCTCCATTTCCGACGAGATTCCAGCAGCCGAAAATGATCCGGCAACATGGCTCTGATACCAATTGTTTCATCCCTGAGGCGTAACGGTGGATTCAATCGTATCCATTGAGAAGAAATGGGGGAAATTATTATAAGAAATGGGGGAAAATCATAGAAAGAAGGTAGATTGGGGAGGAAGAAGCAGAATTTTAGGGTTATATTTCTTAATCCTCAGGTTGGTACATGAAAGGGCTTTTATAAGCCTTACAAGATAAAAGGGGACTTAAATGAAATAAATAACAATTTAGAGTCCTAAAATGCAATAACATAAATTAAATCAGGTCATGACAGAAGGAGAGTTTCGACATTTTAAGGTTCTGGTTTTCGAGTATTTGATTCAATTAATGTGTGTTTTACGCTTAGAACTTGTTAAGAGCATCACCGAATCGGTTTGGAAAGCAAAAGGATGAAGTTTGAAGCTCCAATTACATGTGCATGGACTCAATTGAAATCCCCAAAATCTTGTGGGCTAGGTCTTGGAGAATTAGATTGTGTTTAGGGACTTCAATTGCAAATAGTTTTGCCATGATTTTTTCCAGCAATACATGCTGCTTATTAATAATTGCAATTGAAACTCCCAAACACGTTTTTCAGCAACATTGTTGTTTTCCCAATTCACAGTTAAGAAACTTAATCCAACACTTGTTGATGCCTAATTTGTGCTTGCAAAGAAGAAATTGATAATGGACTACGTACGTAGGCACTTACGAGAGCACAATAAATCACCCAGTTCACAATAATTTTTAAAAAATTATTAAATGGAACATGAGTGATAAATATATTTTCATAATTTATTTTAATTTTTCAAAAATTATTTTAAAAATGACGTATAATGCAAATTTGGAAAAACTCAATTACGTCCCAAAACACGATAATAATTCTCCAAATATGCATTTTAAAAATTATTATGAAACCCCTTATTTTGAAAACTTGTTGGAAATTATTGGGACGTAATTGAGTTTTTTTGAAAATTCAAAGCCCTAGATTTTGAGAATTAAATGTCATCAAGACTGTATTGTAATTTTTATAAATTAATTTGGACCTAGTTGGTAACATTAAAAAGTTTTAGGGACTTAATTGAATGGGTTTAGGTTGTTGGCAGTCCACATGTGCTATTTCGTATAAATACGAACGACATATACGATTTTAGGACCAACTTTGCAAATTTAACATTTTATAGGACTAAAATCGAAAAGGACCTTGAGTTAGAGTACCAAAATTACAATTCTCCCCGGAGATGAGGGAACATTTATAGCCCTCTTGCAAGTTGCAAGTCATATTAGCTCTAGGCATGGCCCTCTTCTAGCAAACACTTTAAATGGCTCCACAGGACCACAACCACAACAATTCTCTCAAAAGAAACCAACCACTGCCACTCTTTTGTCAACCCTCTCAGTTATTACCAGTTAATGTCACTCTGATAAACTTGATTTCATTACATCAATTCTAAACCAGTACTTCCATGTCTATGTTATCTACTATATATATATATATATCCATCTCAGCTTTTCAATCATACAGCTTCTTTAACTTTCACTTAATTTGCTCTGTTCCATCTCCAATTACAAACCATGTTAGACCTTCACTTCTCAGCTACACTACTCCTATGCATAATCTCTCCACTCCTCTTGCTACTCTTAACCCTCTTGAAAAACTCCCGCGTCTCGAACGCCACCAAAGTCCCGGCCTCGTACCCCATAATCGGCTCGTTGTTCTCTATCTTGAAGCACAAAAACGAGCGTGCACAATGGATAGCCGAAATCATCACCTCCACTCCAAACTTAACGTTCACCCTCCACCGCCCTTTCGGAAACTGCCAGATCTTCACTGCCAATGCCGATAACGTGAAGCACATGCTAATGTCCAATTTCCAGAACTACCCTAAAGGTGAAGCTTTTCAGAACACTTTGAGGGATTTCATGGGTTACGGTATTTTTAACTCAGATGGCGAAACCTGGAAGTTCCAGAGGCAGGTTTCAAGCCACCAGTTCAACACTCGGTCACTACGCCTGTTCGTGGAAACCGTTGTGGATTCGGAGCTAACAGATCGGTTGTTTCCGATCCTGAGAAATGCAGCTGCCAATAAAACAGTACTCGACTTACAGGACATTCTACAGAGGTTCGCTTTCGACAACATTTGTAAAATTGCGTTCGGGTATGATCCAGCCTACTTGTCTCCAACTCTCCAAGAGATACGATTCGCAAACGTGTTCGACCGCGCCATCAAGCTAATGAGCGAAAGGTTCAATGCCAGCATTCCATTGATATGGAAAATCAAGAGAGCGCTCAACATTGAAGGTGAATTGAAGGCCACAGTAAACGAAGTTCGGGATTTTGCCAAACAGATTGCCAGAGATAAAATGCAGGAAATGAAGAAAACCGGTTCAATTGAATCAGTTGATTTGTTATCCAGATTCTTGAATTCAGGTCATTCAGATGAAGATTTCGTTGCTGATATAGTGATAAGCTTCATATTAGCTGGACGTGACACAACATCAGCTTCTTTAACATGGTTCTTCTGGCTAATATTCAAAAATCCAGGTGTTGAAATTGAGATTCTGAAAGAGATAAACTCGAATTCAGAATCAGACCCTGTTTATGATGAAGTGAAGAGCATGGTGTACACACACGCTTCACTTTGTGAAGCCATGAGGCTTTACCCACCTGTACCAGTGAGTACCAAATCAGCGTTACACGACGACGTTTTGCCAGACGGAACGAAGGTCAAAAGGGGTACTCGGATAAGTTACCACCCGTACGCAATGGGTCGGGTTGAGAGTGTTTGGGGGGAGGATTGGGCGGATTTTCGACCAGGGAGGTGGTTGGAGGAAGGTGAGAAATGGAGCTTTGTGGGGAAGGATCCGTTTAGTTATCCGGTGTTTCAGGCGGGGCCGAGGGTTTGCCTTGGGAAAGAAATGGCTTTTTTGCAGATGAAAAGGGTGGTTGCTGGTGTTTTGAGGCGGTTTAAGGTGGTTCCGGCGGAGGATAAGTTTGAACCGGTTTATGTTATGGATTTTACTGCTAAAATGAAAGGCGGGTACTTGGTCCGGATTCAAGAAAGGACGGATTAAATGGTCCGACACCATGTAACCAAGAAGCCACCAATATAATAGTGGGAAATGGGTGATTATAGGGCTTAAAGACTTGTTCCTAAAACTTGTCAAGTTAGTATATGGTAGCTAGTGTTGTATAAAGTTAGTAGTAATAATTATCCTTAGATGGATCGTGTTATTGTATGTGCGTTTTATATATATGATTGTTGTTTATCTATCTATGTGATACTCAAGTAGTGATACTGGTGAGTGGTGACGCTAATCAATGGCATATGTAGGTCGGGTAACATTGTCTTATGTATGGATGAGACTATGAAACCACATGATGGTCAGATGGTGATTGCAACCTGTTAGCATCTATACATTTGGTAATAAAACAAAAGGGCATTTAATTTGGTTTTCCATTTGTCATCTTGTCTTCTTCTCTGTTATAGCAACATCTGGTATGGAGTATGGACCATAGTTCATGTACTAATGTTTTTGCGAAGTGTATGCAACTAAAGTGTTGGTATATCATTGTGATCGGAAGCGCTCTATTGTGATTTAAGACCCGGTTGATGCCTTTAATACGGTATAAAATTTATGAACTTTTTACATATTGAGAAATTGCATAGCGTCGCATTCACTTCCTATTGAATTGTGCGACGTTTCAACCGCACCTTGGTCCGGACCAGTCGTCCACCCAGAGGGGTTTTGGTTTGGCATGGCTCTGATATCATTTGTAACAACGACCCGTCCACTAATCGATCGAGACCCGACCCTTTAGGCCGGCGCTATTACGCATAATCTCCAAACCTACGGAGGAAATTCCCTTTACACAGGTTTACTTTGATGAAGGATTACAAGATCTAATGGAAGAACAGTGGAAGGATAGTGTTAATTAGTATCCTGGGCAACTCCTAGTATTACCCGACACTGGTTAACAAACTCAATGCTATGTGGAACCCTTATGGTGATTTTGAATTGGTTGACCTAGGACATGGTTGCTACTGTGTTAAAGGCATTACTGAAAACAACGGGATATGATCTTGACAGAAGGGCCATGGCAATTGGCTGGAAGCTTTCTCTTCGTTAGACTATGGAAACCAAACTTTCGCTCCGATAATGACAAAATTGATTGTGCTATCACATGGGTGCATATCCTTAACCTACCCGTTGAAATGTTTCGAGAATCCATTATTAAGGCCCTGGCAAACTGTATTGGGCACCCTATTAAGATAGATGGAATTACCTTTCATGCAAGTCAGGAAAATTTTGCCCGATTTTGCGTGGAAATTGTTAG
>JAYMSR010000400.1:0-14520 GCA_036897825.1 Plantago rigida
TCTGCAATATACTTACACGAGATAACATATTCGCTAGACATTTATCAAAAAAAAATTGAACTTCTCACTACAACAAGTTGAAGTACTTTTTCTTTGTCAATTTTCAGTATCAACGAATCTTGATCCATCAATTCTCGATTTTCTGTTAAATCAACGAGTTTTAAGTCAATTCTCGATATTCTGTAAGAATCAATGAGTTTTGAGTTTATTGTTTCTTGTATCCAATCATGCACGCTGCATCACACATCCTCCAAACTACAAGACTTCAGTGTGGGCATGAAGTCAGAAATAAGCATCTCAAATTATTACTTATAAAACAAGTAGTATAGTAGTGTTGTAGACAGTTACAACTAAACCACATAATAGTTCTCTCGAGAAACTAATTAAGTAATTATCAAGTTATGGATTACAGATAAACAACTTTGTGAAGGAATATCATCAGGAATATTTATGCTACTTATTCTAGCTAAGGCTTCATTTGTTTCGAGAGAAAATGGGGAAAAAGAAAAAAAAATAGGAAAGTTCCCAAGAAATCATGGAAAATTTATGAAAATCAATATAAAATACATCTATCTCCACAAAATAAGGAAAGTTGTTTTTCCCTCACATTTTCCAGGAAAATCTTATTTTCCCCTATTTCTTTTCTTTTCCTCCATTTTCCCTCAAACCAAATGAAGCCTAAACTTGATTCTACTGCATTTTTCGATGGTTCGTTGGAAGTATTTCAACCTATATAATAAACCTGAGTCTCTTTTATTTTCATAATGTGGTCTCAGAGATATTGAAAATCAGATTTGTGTTGCTGGAGGTGATCTGTCAATTGTGGAATCACCAACTGAACCTAAGTGGTCACCTGAAGGTACCCTTTTCTATTGAAAGAGTAACAGTTACTTTTCTGATGCGAACTCTCTTCATTCCTGCAAAAGGAAAGGGCAATGTGTTTCATATGGCTGCACTTGGAATTTTATGACATTAGTGTATTTTCTACAATTGTACCTTTGTACCTAAATCATGTTTTTAGATTGTAAAAGCAAGAATGTTATGATTGTAGAAGTAGACTTCAGTGCATTCAATCGGAAAGTACATGATCTTGGTGTTTTGATCATCACAAACTGATTGGTTATCTTACCTTTTGATATCTAAGATTGCATCACTTAGGGGAGTAGACTAGTACACAACATAAATGGTTATGAAGCCATACAGTAGTAAAATTAACCTACAGGCCTTATATATATATGATAATGTGGACTAACCCTGAATAATATGCATAGAAGAAATAGATGATGTGTACCTTGAGGACTCATGTCTGGGATGGGCCTGGTATATAGCTAAATTTTCAATTGGAGTCTGGTTACACAGCCAATGATATTCTTTATGTCTTATCATTTCCTTTCTTTTTTCTTCTTTCCAAATCTACCAGGTGAACTTTTTTTCATCACTGATAGAAAGAGTGGCTTCTGGAACATCCACAGATGGGTATGTGTTGTTTGCTAAACTTGTAAATTATTTAGTTTCAAAATTAGTATTCTCAAAAAAAAAAGTTTCAAAATTATCCCCCAACCCCGGTCGTCCCAGTACTCATTTAGAGTGCAGGGTAGCAATAATGCTTAATTGATAATCAGGACCATATAATGAATGGACAATACTTGCAAGATGTTCCAGAAATGAAAATTATGGAGAAGGAAATAGATTAAGAATTAAGCTGGAAAGAAAGTCTTTCTCCTGTCTCAGATGATATTCAACTCTGTTTGTACCACAATGTCCCAAGAGAATAAACTACACATCGTACAATGCTTATGAATGTACTTGACGGATTTATTGAAAGGCTTATTTTATACTCGATCATTATCTGCTCTTAAGTTTTAAAACCAAATTTATCTTCTTTTTTTTTAATACTTAAGAGAATGTGCGTTGTGTTGAAAATGCAATGTTTACAGTCATTACAGTTTCAAATTTCATTGCCATTTTCTCACCTAATGCCTTTATCTTTTACTGTTGCTGGCACAAGCACACCTACTGATTTTTTTGGGTGGCCCGATTTGTTTCTCATCTAATTGAAGGTGGAATCGACAAATGAAGTACTGCCTGTCTACTCATTGAATGCTGAGTTTGCAAGGCCCCTATGGGTTTTTGGCATGAACTCCTATGAGTTTCTTTCAGGTCCAAATCAGAAGAAGTTAGTAGCTTGCAGTTACAGGTGATGATATGAGGTTTGCTTATAAGTTTTAAAATGATAACTTATTTGATTTTGCTTTACAGGACCTCATTCACATTTGATTGCATTCTCCCTTCTCTAAATATATATTGCTTATTTGTTCACCGACTTAATTGGTATCTGCAGGCAAAACGGGAAGTCATTTATCGGAATACTGGATGTTATGGCTAGCAAGATGGCACTACTCGATATTCCTTTCACTGACATAAATAACATCGTAAGCAATGTTTACCTTTGTATTTATCATTACTGAATCTTCCTTTCAGAAAATAAATTTCTGATGAAGCTTGGACGAGATGACCAGTTAACATAATCAATATGCAGATATCTGGACTCGACTGCCTTTATGTCGAGGGAGCATCTGCTGTTCATCCATTGGCTATAGCTAAGGTAATAGTCCATTTCTCTCCGTATAAAAATAGCATGTTTTGTGCTTATAGTCCTTCAAGTGCTAGTTTGATTTGCCAATCTATTCATTTTCACCTCTTTCTGTCATCTTATTCAGGTGAATCTAGACGATCAGAAAACGAAAGCAGTTGATTTCAAGATTATTTGGTCTTCCTCTTCATTAAGTACATCATACCAACCGTATTTAAGTGTACCACAACTGATAGAGTTTCCGACTAAAGTCCCTGGCCAGACCGCATATGCATATTTTTACCCCCCAACCAATCCTCTGTATGAAACTAGTAAAGAAGAGAGACCTCCACTGCTGTTAAAGAGTCACGGTATTCCTTTTATTTGCTTCTCAAAAATATTTGTAAACATGCATGTCAGCAATGTTCTTGGTGCCACCAGAAGTCTATTTATTTGGAGATCATTTGCAGTATTACTCCATAGCTCAAATTTTTTTGTGCTTATTGGGTTCGTATTTAATACTAATGTGAACTACATATTTGTTTGTTGTATGTGATAATAGAACTAGTAGCTGAATACTTTTTACCTTTATAACCTTTTAGATTCTAGATAGATTCCTTCCTAAATAAATATTTTAATTGTTGAATTATTAATCTACCGTACAGGAGGGCCAACTGCCGAGACTCGTGGCATTTTAAATCTGGGTATCCAGTACTGGACCAGTCGTGGTTGGGCATTTGTGGATGTTAATTATGGTGGAAGCACAGGTACATTTTTTTTTTTAGTATTTTATCTCTGCAGTTTGAGCAACTTGATGTTTATTTCTGAGTGGAATTCTAAAGGTTATGGTCGAGAGTATCGAGATAGACTGATCGGACGCTGGGGAATAGTTGATGTTGATGACTGTTGCAGTTGTGCCAACTTTTTGGTAACACAAATATATATTTTCCTTATAATGGGTGATAAGTAGGACCTATTTATGGTGATACCTTTTTTGTTTCAAGGTTGATAGTGGAAAAGTTGATGGTGACCATCTATGTATTACGGGGGGTTCTGCTGGTGGATACACAACCCTGGCTGCACTTGCATTCAGAGACACATTCAAAGCTGGAGCATCCTTGTATGGCGTAAGTGCTTCCTGTTCAGAGTAGATCACATCAGTAATTATGCTTTTTTCCTATTGTAATTTTTGTCCGTTGCCCAGTGCACATGTAGTTAGTTTTTTGTGTATAGCGTAGAGCTTGCACTTCATAGTGGATATTCATATCTTATTACTATTTCGATCCCCATATTTGGCATACTTCTCTTATAGTTTTGATAACTATTTCTATCATCCCGCGTCTTGAACTAAAGATATTTAACATTGAAGTTACTTCTGTGATGTGTTGACTGTGTTCCTTTTTACCCTAACTATTTGCTTTTAATTTACGGATCTGTTTTACAAATAGTGGCCCTTTTTTTATCAACATGATATCCACCAAGCCTGATGTCTGGTTGTGTGCTTGCATATACCTTCAGTTACTTGTATCTCACTATTATCAGATTCATTTGTCATTTGATTTCAACCAGTTACTATGTTATCCGTGTAAAAACTTTCATGAAGCTACTGCACATCTATCGTAAATGGTTCACATCTGATGTTATCCATGTTTCAGATGAGTGTTAACTCATCGTTATTGAATTATGTCATTATGTGTGTGTTTGAGGATGTTGAATAATCATTTTGCATGTAATGTGGGATTCTTATTTTGAAACTTATATGTTCCCAAAACAGGTGGCTGATTTAAAATCACTGAGAGATGACACTCACAAGTTCGAATCTCACTATATCGACAATCTTGTTGGTAATTACAGTTGTTATTCTTGTAATGATAGCATTTTCATTGTTCAGCCATATTTCTTGAAAAATAGAATAGAGAAGTTATTATGGTTCAATAATGCCAATAGTAAGATCTCCTCTAAGGGCCAAAGTTAACAATTGCAGGAGATGAGAGCGAATACTTTGCTAGATCGCCTATCAATTTTGTTGACAAATTTTCCTGCCCCGTTATACTCTTCCAAGGATTAGAGGACAAGGTATTCTTCCAATTATTAGTCACTTGAACAGTATCATTAACTTATGACTTCATCGAATCTTTAGTGAAGGGTCGGAATTAGTGACTTCATGACTTGACATATCAGCTCATTTATGTTACATATGGTTATCACACCCTCTGACTACCATCTGTTTGGTCATACTTTATTCTTCCAGGTTGTCCTCCCTAATCAAGCACGCAAAATATACCATGCGCTGAAGGATAAAGGGCTGCCTGTTGCTCTTGTTGAATATGAAGGGGAACAACATGGTTTTCGGAAGGTATTCCCTCGATTGTAGCCTTTTCTTGTTGGAGAATATCACTCACTGTTGTTATTGTTACATGTGCAGGCTGAAAATATAAAGTTCACTCTGGAACAGCAAATGGTGTTCTTTGCTCGTTTAGTTGGGCACTTCTCTGTTGCAGATGATATCACTCCCGTCAAAGTTGATAACCTTGACTAAGGCAACAATGATCATGCGGATCCCAGTCATGGTTTCTTTTGCTGACAAAGCTTGGCCTGTGAGGATCGACAGTGATTCGATAGTCTGTACTGGAATAAAGAATATTGTTTACGAATAGGTGAATACAAATTGTCTACACGATCTCGTGAAGATTTTAATTCAAATCAAGATGTTGGTTATGATATCCGACACTGTACTTCCTCATTTCAATATTACTTTAATGATGCCTAAACATTACAAGATATATGATGCCTCGAGGCACATAACAGCATTCTACCTTGGAAGGAATGTATATATATATATTTTTTTATGTGAACCACATTATCCTGCGTATCATGGAACATCCGAGCTGCAACCCCAATCGGACCAGTAACCAAAACCAATGCACAATAGAATAGAAATCAACATTGTCTGGAGTCTCTGGACAACTGAAGCAAGAGAGTTCAGACACTTGGGTAACCACCAGAAATGTACATGTTTACAAGTGACAGGGAGAAGTATATGTCACAACCTTAAGGAATGCTCCAAACACGAAAACAGAGCAAAGTTCGTTGACATGTTTGATCATGGAGGAGATACTAAGGCAAGATCATTTGTCAAAGTTTTATGCAGATATTATATTGGCAACGATTGAATAATATTTTCCACACTTAAAAATACAAATATTTTGCCATAGATAATGAGAAAAACATATCTTGATCACATTTGTTTAGTAGAGTTGGTAAAGACTAACTTGTTAGCAAGTCATTGTCCTCATTGCTACACTGACCTCTTCTCCAAGATTTTTCACTCATCTATATTATTTACTAGTATACTGGATCAAGTCTAGTACTTCTTGCAACCATGGAAAGCAATAAAGCTGATGTGATCACTGCTCCATACGGTTCATGGAAGTCGCCCATCACTGCAGACATAGTTTCTGCCTCAGAGAAAAAGCTCGGAGGCTTCGCTTCTGGCCCTGGAGGCTCCCTCATCTGGCTGGATTTCCGTCCTGCAGAATCTGGGTCTGTTTTTAATTCATGTGGATATATTGCACCTGCAGGATTTAATTAACTGTCTCTAGTTGTTATTCAGTGTTTTTTTAGACTTAAATGTATGCATGCATACGCTATCTAAAGTGGAATTCATATTCTGAGTAGCCATTTCCCATTGTTATCTAGTTGTTTCAGAGTATGGCATAGGTTCAAAAGTGTAAGTTATGGTGTATATATACCTCATGGGCTAAAGAAAGCAATCTGTGAATTAGTTTTCTATTTTAGAAAAAAATTAATATGTTCTAAAGTTGTATCACTGCACCTTTCTGGTGTTACAGAAGAAATGTGTTTGTGATAGAATCTGGTGCAGATGGAGACGAGCCAATCGATATAACCCCAAGAAATTTTGCAGTGAGGACTGTGGTACACGAATACGGAGGTGGAGCTTTCAGCATTTCAGACTAAACCCTTGTCTTCTCAAATCACAAGGACCAAAGGCTTTACAAGCAATCATTTTTTTCATCTAAAGGTGCATGTCATGTCTCTTCTGGCAAGATTATGATCATGGACTACATGATCAGTTAGCGGTTTTAAACGGTTTTATTCATTATCCATGTTAGCAGATTCATTCCCTGTGCCATTAACACCGGACTACGGTGGGCCAGCTGTTTGCTTTGCTGCTGGAGTGTTTGATTCTCGACTGAACCGCTACTTGTCAGTAATGGAAGGTGAATTTTGTGTTTATGTTTCGATTTCTAACAATCCACCTGGTTTATTTATGAAGTATTTGTTGTACATTGTCAGACCGATGTGAGAGTAGTACAAATGTCACCACAAGACTGGTTTCAGTTGATCTCTCTGGCCAACATATAAGAGGTCCGTGATTATTTTGGTAGAATCATGAGGTCCGTAAAGTCCTGTAGGGTTAAGATGATATAGCGGAAATGCAGAATGATTCTCTACATTTCCAATGCAGAACCTAAGTTATTAGTTGGAGGCAATGACTTCTATGCATTTCCACGGTTAGACCACAAAGGACAGCGACTGGCATGGATGGGTGGAGCTGTCCTAACATGCCCTGGGACAGATCAGAAATTTGGGTTGGCGACATATCTGAGAATGGGTAGGTTGGTAGTTGATGTTCGTGCCTGTTCTCTCTGCAAATTGCCATTTTCACATACGATGAATGTTGCTTCATTATCAAAATGTGGTCGCAGAGAAAACCGGATTCGTGTCGCTGGTTGTGATCAGTCACTTTTGGAAGCACCAACTGAACCCAAGTGATCACCTCAAGGTACAAGTTTATATACAAAATTAAGATGGGCAGGCAACTTATTTCTCTTGATTTTCAGGTGAACTTTTCTTCATCACTGATAGAAACAGTGGCTTCTGGAACATCTACCGATGGGTATGTGTCATTTTTGTTTCTTGGAACATCTTCAAAGTTGAAAAATAGGAAGTTACTCTTGAAAATAGAGTTAGGTATATACTTGAGAGATTAGCAAACCTCCTTAGCATAACTGATTCTCGTAATATTCAAAAGCAAATCAATCTCAAAATATGTCTTATGTTGGATCATGCTAAGCCGTCAGACCATGATAGTTTCGTCAGTTTCATGATCATTTTCACTTTCTGATCATGCAGTTTCATTATCCCCTAGTCTTTCTATACTCCGTCGCAGAAGCTATGGATGATTTGATGTATCGTTTCTTATCTAATTGCAGGTGGAATATACAAATGAAGTACTGCCAGTTTACTCATTAGATGCAGAGTTTGCAAGACCTTTATGGTTTTTTGGCATGAACTCTTACGAATTTGTTACAGGTCCTGCTCAGAAGAATTTAATTGCTTGCAGTTACAGGTGATATAAGGAAATTAATTATGCATATAAAGTTATAAACTACAAAATAATGCATCTGTCACAGCTACCTTGTATCACTTAAACATGACTAGACCTCATTCGCATTTACTCTTTCTCGATTCCTTCCTTGTATTAGCTCACTGAGTGAACTGGTCTCTGTAGGAAGAATGGGAGGTCATTTCTTGGAATACTGGATGTTATTTCAAGCAACATAACACTGATAGATATTCCTTTCACAGACATAAATAATATTGTAAGATATTTGCCTATGTATATTCATCACTAACGAGAAAAATTTGACAACTCACGGCAAGTTTAAACAGCGTAATCTATATGCAGATATCTGGGCTCGACTGCCTGTACGTGGAAGGAGCATCTGCTGTTCATCCATTATCCATAGCTAGGGTACTGATTCTATAGTCTGCACTTGAAAAAAAAGAGCCATATTTTGTGATTAGAGTTCTTGAAACTGCTAGTGAGTTGTGTAATATTGTGTTTGTTATACTCTGCAGTCTTTTCATTTAAGCTCTCTTATCAGGTGATTTTAGACTACCAGAAAACGGAAGCAGTTGATTTTAAGATTATTTGGTCTCCCTCTTCTGTAAGTTCAGCATACGAACCATATATAAGCTTGCCAAAGCTGATAGAGTTTCCTACCTACAGTCCCTGGCCGGATGGCATATGCATACTATTACCCTCCAATCAATCCTTGTTATGAAACTAGTCAAGAAGAGAAGCCTCCACTATTGTTTAAGAGTCACGGTATTGTTTCTATTTGCTTCTCAAAATCAGTTCTTGAATATGATTGTCAGTTCTTAGCACCACTATAAGTTCATCAATTTACTTTGCTCCTCTGCTATATAATGCATGCATCCATCATTAAGGATAATGCATGCATTTCTTGGTAACTTGATTGCGATGTCTTGTGTTGCCAAATGCCAAGCATGATGGACTAGCTAGGCAAGAACAACTTGATGTTTTATTAGATGCATAATTTCATCTGTCAGCATTTTTCTCAAGACAAATGTGTCTTTTGAAATAACTGATGAGTACAGGAGGACCAACTTCCGACACTCGTGGTATTCTAAATCTCAGTATCCAGCACTGGACTAGTCGTGGTTGGGCACTTGTGGATGTTAATTACGGAGGAAGCACAGGTACCGGTACATCTATTCTTAACCTTTTCTTGAACATTTTTTTCCTCAACTTTCAAAGCATTTGTAGTTTATGCTTATGTCTCGGTGAAAATTGCAAAGGTTATGGTCGAGAATATCGTGAGAGACTACTCGGCCACTGGGGTATAGTGGATGTTGATGACTGTTGCAGCTGGGCCAACTTTGTGGTGAACAGAAAGTATTCAGTTCTTTTACAAATGATAGGTATAAGTAAGAAGTTATAGTAGTGAAAAACTTCTGGTTTAATTCAAGGTTGATAGTGGAAAGGTTGATGGTGATCGTTTATGTATTACGGGGAGTTCTGGTGGTGGATACACAACCCTTGCCGCACTTGCATTCAGGGATACGTTTAAAGCTGGAGCATCCTTGTATGGCGTAAGTATCTCTGCTGCATCTGCGTCTGCAAATGCATTGGTGTCTTGGCTTTTGTGTTTGAAGATTTGAAGACCATTGCAACATGTTACATATATAGGTGGCTGATTTAAAATCATGTAGAGACGATTCACACAAGTTTGAATACAACTATATCGACAATCTTGTAGGTAAGGCTGTAAGGTAATTCTGTCAGTTCTCACTTTCTTCATACATACAAGAATGTTACTGAATCTTGATAATTGCAGGAGATGAGAATGCATACTTTGAGAGATCACCTATCACTTTTGTGGACAGATTTTCGTGCCCCACTATACTTTTCCAAGGATTAGACGACAAGGTACGTACGCCTCCAGAACACTTCTATCTTCTATTTTAGCATGTTTGACAAGTTCTTGTCATATCATTACAGGCACATCTGTAGCAGCCTAACAATAAGGGAGGTCTGTCATCTGTGTAACTTTTCATGCCTCAAGAGTGTAAATGTCCATCCGTACTTTGCTGGTACAGGTTGTCCTCCCAGATCAATAACGAAAAATCTACCGTGCATTAACGGATAAAGGGCTGCCTGTAGCTCTAGTTGAATATGAAGGGGAACAACATGGTTTTCGCAAGGTATGCATGCCTCGCGCCTGTATTATTTCTATGTACATGAGTACATCCACACATTCTGTGTGGAGGATTTCTGATTGTTATTACCCACATATTCTGTCTATAGATGATTTCTGATTGTTATTACCTATGCAGGCTGAAAATATAAAGTTCACTATCGAACAGCAGATGGTGTTCTTTGCTCGTTTGGTTGGACACTTCTCTGTTGCAGATGCCATCGCTCCCATCAAAATCGATAACCTTGACTTGACATAACGACTGTTTTGTGCTGGAGGGAGTATATGAGTAACACATAACAATTTCAAATATCTAGAGAATAATGTAACTGAAAGGATATCACACAAGAGTTCTATATATCATGGCTTATTTGTACAAACTTACATAGAAATCACACCAAACCAAATTCATATTTTTTTAAAATATATTGCGTCCTTGTTGAATTCTGTCTCTGTCTTTGGTTTAATGTGGTATAGGGGCATTCTTAGTTCGAGACATTCCTACATCTATAGGTTTACACTGAAGATCAACCTGGAAAACTTCACTAAATTCCCTAATCATTGATTTATGAGTAATATCAATCAATTCGTGATCATCAAACTGATGATTTTGTTCACCTCCATCGCCAGTATATGTGTAAGAATCTTTTAGCAGGCCCTTTATACTTCCAACCTGACGACCACGGATACCACAGGGAACAATCCGCTGAAAGGGTGCCATATCTGTGGTGACATTCAAGGCCAATCCATGATATGTGATCCATCTTGATACCTTCACACCAATGGCTGCTAGCTTCTGGTCACCTGGAGAGATTCAAGACGTTAACTTATGATCTAACTAAAAACTTGTACTACAGGAAATTCTACTCCGGACCAGTAAAAAGGAGAAAATGATAAACAGGTATGAATCCATCCAAGACCTTCAGTTTCAGCGGAATCCTGAGTCGACTGAAGGGGATAAAAAGATCAAAGGGACTACAGGAAATTAACAACATTGCATGCAATGCAGCAAACGAAATGGAGGCAGCAGATATATGAATACCAAACAAATAAAGACAACAATATAGGGTCTAATGAAAGATAACTTCATGTTCAAAGGCAGTTTATCCTCTAACGCATAATTTATGTTACACTTCTATATTAGAAGTTGCATCAAAAACAACCAAAACCAAACAAACATACTTCCAATGGGAGTAACTAAGTAGACATTCTGCACTATATAAAAAAAATTTAAGCTGGCAAGCAATATTATCAGAGTTTTTGGTTCAGTTTGCATTTTAGGATTTTTAATTTGCAGAAATTTTGTAGATAAAGATGAAAGGACTCTTTGGAATCTTATTCCTGGTTGCGTGGCTTGGTGCATTTGGATGGAATTTAATTTTATCATGCACAATGAAGTTCTGCTTGAGTTTCAATAAAATGCACCCTGCTTCATAGTTTTAACTAATAGGTGGCATGAGCATCCAACTAAGAGCCTCCGGATGTTTACCCAACGAAGCACGTTTGAACAGATGTTTTTACTTAGATTCGTCAGTCATTTCAACAGTAGAATACAAATTATGCCAATATTTTCTCTGTTTCTTCTTGTTTTAGCTACATTCACCTATTTAGAGCATCAAATGAGGCATTGAGAGCCAGATTATAAGACATACCAACCCATACACCAGTTAAGCCTTCGACTCGTGAAGCTTCAATACCAAAGGTTGTTGAAAGAGCACGAATAACTACTTCCTCAAGTGCCCTCAGGTACCAATGAAGATCCATTTTGTGATACCGAAGATTGATAATAGGATACATGACTAGCTACATACAACAACCAATACACAAAGATGTCAATTTGCCTTGCAGCCATACAGCAAACATACCTTTCATCAAATGCTAAGTAAACCCCAAAGCATAGAAATAACTGTAAACTGAAAAAAAATCCATGGGTACCTGTCCAGGACCATGATAAGTGACCTCCCCACCACGTTCCGTTCGATACACGTCAAAAGGTGAATCCTTGACATCAAAGCTCAAAAACTCTTCAGAACTACCAGTACCCAATGTGTAAACATGATTGTGTTGCAGCACAATCAAAGAATCATCAAAGTCCTCATTTTTGTCATTGAGAAGTTTCCTTTGATTGACAATCTCTTTTTGCCAGGACCAGGCTTCAGCGTATGGAACTCTCTCTTTATGCAAGTCATAAAAATTACACCTGAAATAGACAAAAATGAAAACATGACATTCCTTATTTTGAAATTTTATCCAGGATTCAAGCAAAATATATAAAATAACTGATTCATTGAGTAAAAACTTACCTTCTTCTGGGCATGTGGGACATGGAAACCGTGAATTTACATGGGTTCTTGGATAAATGAGAAGGCGTTAAGCTGAAAATGGTAGTGGATAGTGAAATCATATCAAGATTGGATTTTTAATTAGTAAAGAAGTAATAACTGGAGCAGAACAGATGAAGGAGGCATTGATGAATCGATAGAGAAGCTTGGAATTGGGTATGGAAATAAATAAATGATTAGCTTAGCTTGACGGAGGAATCAAAGCTGCAAGTCATAGAAATGTTTGTGTCGACCAGCTCTGTGGAGTTCAAGACAAACAAAATGAAGGTAAAGAACCCCCATCAAAAGCCCTGCATCGATTTGCTCTAATTTTGTCATCATCTAATGAAGAAGGTCAAGATCCGCATCAAAAGCCCTAAATTGATTGCCCTAATTCGTCATTAGATGCAGCAATTCTTTACCCAAACGGCGACGTTATAATCTTCTAAGACCCCTAGTTTGAAGACCATTTCACACGCTCCAATGAAGGGTTCATTGGTTCATAGTACTGGATAGAAGATCAAGTTTTGTAAGGTATCGTATCTCGGAGAGAACAGATTAAATATTGCGTGTTTATAAATGCAATTATAATACATGTATATTATACATATAATGTTTTAAGTTACTCATATGGTGTTTGTAGTTTAATATGTGATGTTAATATGGTATATTATACACACGATGTAATATTTATTGAAAACTTCACATTTGCAGTTTAAAATTAATTCATAGTCAAAACTAGACACAGTTGACCGAAAAGTCAAAACGAAACTCTTTAGGCGGGGAGGAGGAAGTACCTTTTATGTTCATTGGATTCAGTCGACTCACGACAGTCAAACCGGCTGTACGAACAACGGACATGGTGCAGTCGGTGTTTAGGTGTTTTTGTACTATCATAGAAGGTGAGGATCCTCACCCTTATCACAATTTTTGTAGATTATTGTATCCTTTTCTAGCTTTACTCATGTAGTAGTATGTATAGCCAGATAGTGTTCTTGTAAATTTGTAATATCCATTGTTTTGTTCATCAAGTGCAAGATGAAAACGAAATCAAATGATTGCATACTCTCCAAAGAACCTACAGCTTACCCTCGAATAGCATTTGTGCTTGCCTCAGTCATCATATGTTCAAGAACAGTAATCAAAACACCAATCATGTCTATTAAAATACAACTCGAATGAAAATGAGAACTCCAACGAGTCTTCCCGGCTCTCTGAAGAGTACCATGTTGGTTAGCCCCTTTACTAGTATCACGTTCACCGGTGGCTACCATTTCTATGACTTCAATAGCTTGAGTAGACTGTAAGTCGGTTTTCTGTTTGGTAGAGACCTTAACCAAATTGACAAGAAGATGCATTTTTAAAAAGAATAGCCAAATCGAAGTCTCAGTCTCAGCAACAACCACCAAGGCTAGTTGTAGCTTATGTGCAAAACAATGTATATAATATGCACGTGGAGAATCTTCACCTCGCATATTGCTTGCACCATCGTATCCTTGACCTCGTAAGTCCTCCACATTTAGCTTATGACGATTAAGGACTTTGCATATTTCCTTCTTTAAGTGTTGCAGCTGTAGTATCATGAACATGTACGATATCAAAAAAGTTTTCTTGCACACAACCACTTACATCCACATACCTAAGCACAATAACCATTTGCTCCTTGTTAAAAGTGTCTTTAGATTCATCAACCAGAATATGCAAGATATCTTTTTTTCACGAACGTTTTTTCTCACCCTATTACCGAGAATATGCAAGATATCTTTTTGGACTTTTAGCGAAGTATATTGTGCATTTTTCAGAGCTTTTTCTAAAACCACATCATTGATGTCATCACTCATTGTTTGAAGTAGTTCTATCATTGCTAGAAGATTTCCTCGATGTTTTGAAGACTTGGATTCCTTGTGCCCCCTTAATGCACATACTTGCAAAGTAAGCCATCAAACACTTTTTATTGTAGTTTTGGGCCTCAAACGGTTCCTTTTCTTTTCTATGGAACTTTGCACATTCACAACTTTGTTGATATGCCCGACTACATGCATCAAAGTATCAACATAGCCCACTACATTGTTGTGTATTGAAGGACACTCTCCCCCTT
>JAYMSR010000401.1:0-14518 GCA_036897825.1 Plantago rigida
GTTAAAATTATATCCAGTATATTAAAGTTGCATGTAGCTTAATAAGTTTAACATGTGAATAATAAATCGATTTATTGCAACTAAAATATAATATAATTATTTAATTGCATAGGTTGTTCGTACAAATTAGAACTGGTTAAAGAATTGATAGAGTTGGCTTGTAATGATATATCAACACACTTGTTCGTACAAATAGAGCTGGTTAAAGAATTGATAGAGTTGTCTTGTAGTGATATATAAACACACTATTGGAGATATCCTGTTATCATTTGTCAAAATCAATTCCTCTGATCTGCCACCCTCTGGTCGGCAAACGAAGCTTCAACTTCAGGTGTCTCATCATCTCTCTTCCTTCCTTCCTTCCTTCCTTTCTCTCTCTCTCTTCTCCACTGTGTGTTGTGTGTATTTTTGTCTCTTGTTTCCATCTCTCTCTCTTCTCCTACCCTGCATAAATTCCATGCTCAATTTCACTCCCCAGTCAGTCACTTGTTTCTTTTAACAACACAACACTACACAGTGCTATATATTCTACTGAAGCCCTACACTTTCACTACCAAAACCAAACAACTTCAGTCACTCCCTCTTTTTACCCTTTTGCTTTCCCTTCAAGTTAAACCACACTGTTTGATTTGACAAATTAATGGCTTCTCCACTCTTTTGAGTCCTTGTTCAAGTTATAAGAAAGACTCTTCTTATCCTTTTCACATTTTGCTGTGAGTTTGCTTCTCAATTTCCACTCCCTTTCTTTTAAAGTATGCTTCTTTGTCCTGTATCTGATCTGGGATTCTTTTGTTTTCTAGTTCTTGGTTTGTGGTGCTGCAAGATTTTACATTTCTTGACATTTGCTTTGTGTTTGTTGCAGATTAGGCCTTGTTAAAGCACAAAGGCTCAAGCCTTTTCACATTTTCTGTAAGTTTATTGTACAATTTCCACTCCCTTTGCTGTAAACTATGATTCTTTGTTCTGTATCTGATCTGGGATTCTTTTTATTTCATTTCTAGTTCTTGGTTTTGTGTTAGTTACTGCAGTATTTTGCATTTCTTGACATTTGCATTTTGTTTGTTGCAGATTAGCCCTTGTTCAAGCACAAAGGCTCAATCTTTTTCACATTTATCTGTAAGTTTCACCTCTTTCTTTGTATAGTTTGGTTCTTTCTGTCTGGGATTTTCTCATTTCTAGTTCTTGATCTAGACCTTTACATTTGTTGGCATTTGTTTTATGCAATATTGCAGGTGATTGCTTAGGACCTAGACAGGATTTCTTGATTCAAAGAAATTTCTTGGAGTTGAAAAATGATTAATGTGATGAACAAGCCACTGAACCAAGTGGACAAAGGCTTGGATCCACAGTTATGGCATGCCTGTGCAGGTGGAATGGCCCAAGTTCCTCCACCAAATTCACAGGTTTACTATTTCCCTCAAGGTCATGCTGAACATGCCAATAAAAATGTGGACTTTGGTAGTTTTCCAAGAATACCCCCTTTAATCCCTTGTAGAGTTTGTTCTATAGAGTACTTGGCTGATACTGAGACTGATGAAGTCTATGCCAAAATTCGATTAGTCCCCTTGAGAGGTAATGAGTGTGATTCTGATTCTGATGTTGGAATTTTGGGGTTTGAGAAGAAAGAGGAGAAGGACAAGTCCAATTCATTTGCTAAGACATTGACTCAGTCTGATGCAAACAATGGTGGGGGGTTTTCTGTTCCTAGGTACTGTGCTGAGACTATTTTCCCTAGGTTAGATTACTCGGCTGAGCCTCCGGTTCAGACGATTTTGGCCAAGGATGTGCATGGTGAGGTTTGGAAGTTTAGGCACATTTATAGGGGTACACCGAGGCGTCATCTTTTGACGACCGGCTGGAGTAATTTTGTCAATCAAAAGAAGCTTGTGGCAGGGGATTCGATCGTGTTTTTGAGGGCGGAAAATGGAGATCTGTGCGTGGGGATAAGGAGGGCGAAGAGAGGGATAGGCGGTGGGACGGAGGTTACCTCAGGGTGGGGGGCGTTTTCGGGTTTTCTGAACGAGAACGGGAATTTGTGCATCGGAAACGGGAAGAAAGGAGGTGGAGCTAGTGATTTGGGATCGAGGGAGCGGGGGAATGTGAGGGCGGAATGTGTTGTTGAAGCAGCGAACCTTGCTGCGTCCGGCAGGCCGTTCGAGGTGGTTTATTACCCTCGTGCTAGTACACCGGAGTTTGTGGTAAGGGCTTCGGCTGTTAGGACCGCGATGAGAGTGCAGTGGTGCTCAGGAATGAGGTTTAAGATGCCTTTTGAGACAGAAGATTCGTCAAGAATCAGCTGGTTTATGGGGACTATATCAGCTGTTCATGTTGATGATCCTGTTCATTGGCCTAATTCGCCATGGCGACTTCTTCAGGTAACCTATATCTTCATTGTATTCGATTCTGTCCAATTATGCGCTGCTATAAGTCAGACTGAATAATGCTTCTGAACCATATTTATTGATTGTTGAGTTGATAGTGTTATGGTGTAACAGAGATCAAAGATTAGATTATTGATATTCTTTTAAATGAGCTAGAAATTTGTAGATGGTCTTTATTACTTGATATGTAAGTGCAATCACCCATGAATTAATTGTATGAAGGTTTTGAATTCGAAAAGATCCATGTTTTAGCTGAACGATTATAACTTGGTTCACGTATCTTCAAATCTTGAAGTTCTTTCTTGTTGCCTTTTGGTTATTAACTAAGTTTGGCTTCTTCCTTGTGCAGGTGGCATGGGATGAGCCCGATTTGCTACAAAATGTGAAGAGAGTGAGCCCGTGGTTGGTAGAATTGGTATCCAGCATGCCGGCCATCCACCTCTCTCGATTTTCACCACCAAGGAAGAGGTCGCGAATTCCACAACATCCAGAATTTCCACTTCTTACCCCGCAACTTCTCGGCAATTACCCCCTCAGTCCTAGCAGCCCATTGTGTTGTTTACCGGACAACATCTCTGCAGGCATACAGGGAACCAGGCATCCACAATACGGATTATCTCCGTACGATCACCCATACAAGAAACTGCAGACAGGACTGCTTCAGTTCGATTTCAAGCCACTAAAGAATCCCAACTTCGATCCCTTGGCCTGCTCGCTAAAATTGGGAAGTTCCACCACGGAGTTAAAGAAAAATGATGAAAAAGCTCCCGTCTTTGTTTTGTTTGGCCAACCAATACTCACTGAGCAGCAAATTTCTCAGAGCAGCTCCACGGATAGCTTATCTGATGGAAACCAAGAGAATATGGTGAATCTCTCGAATGGCTCTGGATCAGCTGTTATTCAAAATTTCCCAGCTGAAGGCTCTTCAGACGGAGAGTTTCCAAGGTTCTCAGAGACAGGTCACTGTAAGGTGTTCCTTGAATTTGATGATGTTGGTCGGACCATTGACCTATCAGTTCTAGGCTCGTACGAGGAAATGTACCGGAAATTGGGGAACATGTTCGGCATGGAAAGGTCGGAAATGTTGAAAAGCGTCCTATATAGTGACACAAAAGGCTATACCAAGCACACTGGAGACGAACCCTTCCGGTAAATTTCATAATTCACCTAGTTCTTTACTTCACGTATTGAAAGAGCGTTCAGTGGTCTGATTATGTTTTGCATTGCGTTCTCTTTGCAGCGATTTTCTAATCAAGGCGAGAAGGATGACGATTCTTGCAGATTCCGGCAGTTTGAATCTTGGGAAGTAGAGAATGATAGACTCCATCCATTCGGGTTGTACCGTTAGTTAACTAGAATTGCATGGTTGGTTACGTCTAAAAAATGCGGCAAAAGCCATTTTAACCAAGCTTTTAACGTATGTTGAATTCAAAACCTATTCTCAACAATTTCATGTTATTTGTTGACATTGTCATTGGTTTGTAGTAGTACTTCTCTATATGCTATTCTAACAAAATTTTCATTGATTTTTGGTTCCTCTCACCAAATTAACAGTCAATATCTCTTAATACGACACTTGTAGACCATCTTATTAGTCGATTTCTCTTAATACGACACTTCTGGTTTGGAAACTGTTGATGTTGCTACTTGCTAGTTTTTGTTGCACTTGCTAGTGCAGAGCAAAAAGATACAACAATCTTTTGATGATTTAGTTAACCAAGGCCATGAATGAGCTTAATTGAAAGGCTTCAGAGTTCTGTAACTGTGTTGTCATTTGCAATAAAACAAGCTACAAGTCTACAAACATGTACAGAAGAAATGATTTTGCAAAAAGGCCCACACATTTCTGACAATTTAATTATGTAGCATAGCAGATAAGCTGAATTACTTGGTGCATACTCAGAATGTTGCCAGATTGGTATTAATCTCAAGATCACAGTGACAACTGTATGTTAATTAATTGGTGCACCAGACAATAGGGCCTAGCAAATGGTACATGTGAGGATGAACACCAAATTAAGTGAGAGCTAATTAATGACACACATGTTTAGTTCAACTCTTTGTGTGACATGTGAGTGTGGATCCCAAATTAAGCATCAATTTATGAAAGGCTCATTTTAACTCATTTGAGAGGATGGAACACTTCACCTAAAACCTCTCCCAAAAGCCATATGTTTTGTTTGAGGGGAAACATACACAATTCAATTTTAATAAACGTTTAACGCACCCGAAGTTTCAGAACTTTTAAAAGAATTAAAAACGATACATATATTAATAAAGCGTATCTTTATTTTTAATAATTATTCCATCAGAATTTCAGTGTCTTGCCTTATTCATCAAGAGCAATCTTATGAGCTCTCATGATGGTTGATTCACATGTTTTGGTATGTGGGGGCGTATGGCCAACATATGATTAAAATAGCAGTCCAAAAGTAACTGTGTCAGACTAAATAGTCATACCTTGGCTGCAAGGGAACTAAATGTTACATCAAATGTCTATCATATTGGTGCATAAGAAATCGCTCGGTTTATAAGTGGAAATCCATCATTCTTCGTAAGTTGTATCGGACTTAAGTTTGAATTTAGTAGGTCGTCCAAACAATAATCAAGACTAGAAGTAACATCTCGTCTACCATTGGACATAAAATCGCTCAAATAGATAGATTCATTTCGAATAACGCATATAATTCTTACATATCCTATCTTTTGCTAATTCTTCACATTTCAATCACTAAGAGAGCCCAACTAAGTATATATAACCAATAATGGGAAAACAATCAAATCTCTTACTCACAAGTCATAAATCTCAAATTTAAAGTCACATAAAATTTGTTTAACTTAACTTTGAGGTAAAATTATGAATTTAAGAGAGAAAATTGATTAGGACAATTTTAATGGGATAGTGAAAGATACACATAGTTGGACTTAGTTGTTGATTTACATAATATAAATTGTGTAATTAAAGGTTTAATTACACGGCTCTAATCCCTAGTACAATGTTTAAGAGGGTTGTCGGTCAAATATAAGTATTGTATGGTCTTTTTCCTAATCCCAAACCTGCCTCATTGGATGAATGGACTAGTGAGTGAGTGACCTGTTTATATATCTAAACTTTAACTAAAACTAAAGAAAGACAAAATATTTATTGGAATAGAAATTAAATTCTTCCACACGCTCATCCGTTTAACTTATTTTTCACACGTGGATTATATCCCTAGAAGACGCAAAATTTTAATTTTTTGAAAAATGTTGGTTTCGTATAATTATACAAACTGGTAAGTATTTGGGTTAAAAGTTGAAATGAAAATGAAAGATATGTGATGCAACATACATGGTTAGGCTTTCGACAAGGCCCTAACAACGTGCTCTCCTAGTATTACCAAAGAAATATCGAAGATCTACAAGACGAGGTAACTATCCACTTGCGTGGTTTAGCTCGTATATCTCTATTACCAAAGCGGGTCATATAAAGAATTGCATGCAACTTAATACTATCTCTCGAGGGGCATTCATCACGTCTCAAGAGTATCCCCTAAAAAAGGCATTCCGGCTATCTCACAGGATGTTACATTTACCTTGTTAGGAACAAAAAATCCATATACATCGAGGCTCAGAAATCGTTTGAGGGTCAGCCTTTTTGCGATCCTCCACGTCCCTTGACAATAAATCATATATTTGGAAAACACCTTAGAGGTGTAACCCCCTCCCTATCTCCTTACTTGCAACTCGCAAGTACCGTCGATTATGCAAGAATTCAGACTTTTGAACTGGATATAATTTAACATCATCAATATTAGTATCATATATTTTCCAGTTATTGAAGTTTTGACTCAGAGAACCAGTACAACCTTTTTGATTTCTCACATTATAAAATGTTCCGAATTACTAGCTTACAATCTTGGGCTTACATATGAACATTACCTTGTCACAAATCTGCACAAATTGGGATTATACAGAACACAATAGAGACATAACATAAACTGATTCAAATACAACACATTCCCATGCAAATAGTATAGTATAGACTTTGATTAGTTATTGAATCACACAAACAATTAGTTAGTTAATTTAATTTAATTAATTGGAAAAGAAAAGATTAAAGAAATGGGCTCACACGTGAGGGGCCTCGAATAGTCAACTCCTCCTTAACCCAGCAGGCCCATAAACAACGGTTGCGCCGTGTTGATGCTTGGGCCTTCTCACTATCTCCACTTCTCAATAATAATTAAATAATATAAATAAAATAAAAAGGAAATCATTATATTATTACTCCATTATGATTATTATCAAAACAAAGTCAATTCCAACTGTAGTCAGTATCTCAACATAAATGATCCAAGAAAATATTCATGTCAAGACACCAATCCTAGTGAATGAGCTGGATAGGATTACATGCATGGTCTTTTTAATTATATATGAAATCCTTGCATATATAGTAGAAATATATCTCTTTAAGAAATCGTAAAATTCATCGCTAGTAATTCATAATGATAATAATCATGAAACTTGATTTTTTAAAAGTTTATTCATGAAAAGTTCAAAGTTAATCGTGTTTGATTATGATCAATTATATAATTGATTGAGTGATTCAACACCTATTTGTGTTTGAGTGAGAACATAGCAATAATATCCAGATATCAAGTGAAAAAAGAAGCATGAAATTTGGGAATAATAATGAAGTTTGAATTTCAACGCTTTGTGCAAATCGGTTCTTGGAAAACTAGTATTCAACCTTAATCCGATGAATAATCATTCATTTTTGTGGTCGGGTGCCTAACCAATTGTCATCAACAACATGCTTCGTTTTGCATGCTTTTTTACAAAAAAAAATTACAACGGAATTAAAATCACATATTTAATTTTAAAATTCATGTTTTTAAAATACTGATATTACCATTATGGATCATCTATATTATAAGTAACTAGTGATGTTTAAAACTAAATTAAACATATCAACGGTATTTCATCTCTCTAAGATACATTATCTTCAAGTTACAGTGTCTTGCAATAACTGATAGATTACTTTTTATTTTTGTTGTTGCACATTGAATTGAGCAAACATTAAAAGTGATTAATTGTTCATAAGTACGGTTGGATTAGTTTAATTTCTTAAGCCTAAACTTCAGGATCCCAAGTAAGCTAAAATATTTGTTACCCTGTCTCGCGATTGAGGTTGTCAATTGTGTTTTATTGTCTCATTATTATTGTCCCTGAAATCATGAAAATTGTCAAACACTTGCCAACTTTATCAACATTATTTGTAAATCTTATTACCAATCGTCGGTCAACATATGTTTATATATATAGTCGATCACATAATAGCATATGCCGTCAAAACATTAAGATTAAGTACATTTTAGTTTTCAAGTTTTTATGGACGTATTATTAAAAATAAAGATGCATTTAGGGAAGAAGTCAGGATTATATTATGAGTGGGGCTCAATATAAATTTTCATTTATGCGTATAAAGACTGATAATTTGTTTTTGTTTGAAAAGACAAAATATTAATAAATTCATATATATAGCTTACTTATATTGAAATTATCTCATTATCATTATCATATATCGGGTAGGGCTATCATCATAGTTTTAAGAAAACACATATACAATTTTTTTTTTATAAAGAAGTATGGGGATTAAGTCTATCCAAGTTCCATACAGCTTTGCCTCTGAATGCCCATTGTTGATATCAATAATACTATGATCCTCCTACTTGCTATTGCATTTTCTTAACCACTCGATCACCATTAATTATCACCATTTATAACTCGATCGCCATTTTACCGTGCCAAATGCAAGATAGTTTTTGTGTAGTGCCTAGCCCCCAACTCACAACAATAATAAAAGAAAAACACAACTATTATGTGTAACATGAAGTGTGAAAGATTGATATGAAAACAAGATCCAAGAACGCCAGAGAGATGTTGGAGTCAAGAGTCAACCCTAGACCCTAGGTTCATATATACTTACTACTTATAAAATTATTAAATTAATGCATTTGTAGAAATTTCGAGCTAAGTTTCTTTATAGAATAAAATATTTTAAGAAAAAGTTGATGAGCTCCATAATAATTAATTAATAATACGTTGCAAGAGATTTTTATTTGCATTTGCATGGGAACAGAAATTCATAAAATTTGCGGGTCAACAAAAACCACGAACACATTTCACCGAACAACATTGTGTTTTGCAATTTGGCATCCAAAGTTTATATTTTCACCAATTGGAGACAATACTTTGATCTTTGTACCACACCCACTGCACGTACGTGTTATGTTCATCAAGATTTACTACTTACCCCACAAACACACACGTCGATCCATTTTTGAGTTAAAAAGTGCACGAATGATATTTTTATATGAAAGTATACATGGTGTTTGAAATTCAACTTCAAATAAACTTGAATTGAATATTGAAGTAGGAGTTTATTAAACTGGAGTTGAATTGTAAGTTTCGTGTTTGATATTAAATTGTAATATTGATATTGATTTATTAATGTATTTGAATTTTGGAGTTGATGAGTACAATAATGAAACTCGAGTAACACCGTGAGAGTGAAGAAACACAAAAAAAGAAATTGACAAAACTAAATTCAAATTGAGAAAACTCAAGTTGAATTGATAGCCAAATTAATTATATTTTATTAATTAACTTTTTTATCTTTATCTTCTTCTTTTTAGCATCAAGTATTTTACATGTTAATATCGATGTTTTAACATAAAATGATTTTTCTCAGCCAAAAAAAACCATAATACAATTTTTACGCTTATGTAACAACATTGATATTCGAAGTAAAACTCATAATGTCGTTTCTTGCTTAGTATAACCACTCTATAATATTTGCTCATTTTTACAAAGCTGATGAGTCTACCTTAATGTGAAAATGTCACTTATTTCAGAATGTTTGTTTTACTTATGAGATAAGAATTATTTGGCTCAATATGAACTCGTGGAAATTCAACATGATTTTGGACCTGATACCAGGCATGTGAAATTATTGAATTATTGGCTGGAAAAAATTCATCTTTTTTTAAAATATAAGATGATAATTGGACCATACGCACACGTTCAGACTAAAAAAATTGATCTTTTTGTTTCTTTGGGTTAAAGAAAGAAAAGAAAGGATAAATGAGGTTCGTATTGGGATAAGTTCAGGAAAAACCTATACTGAGCCCACCAGAGAATACTACAAGGACCTTGTGGTTAAGCCCAATGTGAAAGCCAGCCCAATTAAAGATGCTGGGCAATACCCTTTGCTCATATACAAATCAATAATGTACCTCACTATCTATCAAGGTTGCAGTGAAAAATGATACTCCTTTCGTCTCGTTGAATTCTATATGTTCGGTTTTTATAGGGTCTATAGTGTGTGTGTGTGTGTTAATTGGTCTAATGGTAAAACCAACTAGCAAAGATAGATAAAGTTTGCAAAAACGAAAACGTAAAAAATCCAAAGAGACAGATGAAATTTGCTCGAAAATATAACATCCCGATCTAAAGATCAATACAACACAAGTTATACAGTTTGCAGAACACAAAAACTATTTAAACAACAGCGCAGTCACAACGACAACGCTGTAATCCGATTACTTGCCAATATCTACAAGTTATAATTACTATTCTACTCCCTATTTCACACTTGATTGCATTCTTCATTTTCCTAACTAAGAAGCTTCATCATGAAGTTGAACTGCAGATCCGCTGCAGTTTTCGGTTGGGGCCAATTTGCCCCCTCTGGAATTTTGACAGGCCTGAAGCCTTGGCTTAAGTACAACCTTATGGCTCCTGGATTTTTAAGGTCGCAATGTAAGGCAATGGCCCGACAATCCCAGCTTCTGGCTTTGGCCTCTGCTTTAGCTACCAACCTTTTTCCAACTCCCTTCCTACGGTATCTTTCTCGTACAGCAACATTTGATATGTATGCAATCCCTGTCCTGTCCAAGATAACATACTTTCAGCTATCACTTTCCAGTGTTGTATTTCATGCAAACTTATTCCAGATATACGTTACTTTCAAGAGAAACTTGTGTTCAAACCCTTCTTTAGGGTAAATACATAACCGTCCTTCAATAGCTCAATGAGTGTAAATCTGAGAGTACAGAGAGGAGGTAGACGTGATGCTTTGCATGATCTTACATGTAATCTTGGCCATAATAAAAGGGAGATATGCATATGTTCACTGTTTGGCTGAAACAACCATTCTTCAGGGGAGGTAGGTGCAAGACTGCACGTATCCTAGTTTTTCAAATATACTGTAAGCTCTAAAAACAACTGCATTCACTCTCGATATGTTGCAAAAATGTATGAATTCTAGCATTCATGGTATGTGGGTGGTGTTAGTGCACAAAAATCTATGGTGGCAAATGCAGTTTTTCAAAACATTGGAGTTTATATGAAAAATGAAAGTGGTTGCTTTCTTAGCTCCACGGACCAAGAAATCGATCTGTTTGGGGTGCTGTGGTTTGTTGCGGGTACGAATTACTACTCGGTATCTATATATACAAGAGTGCAGAATGTGTAAAAAAGACAATCCACTGTAGCTACGTAGACTGTAGTGCATGTGTTATTTTCTGGCACAAATGTGATGTGAGTTAAAAGTCATGGACAATTGGAAAGGTCGTATCTGGAAAATTAAACCTTGACCTGGATCTAAAATGACTGAAGAGTTGATTCAACACTCACACATAAAGTGCTGTATAGGATTTTTAAATTGAGTTACGACCATAACAAGTCTAAAGAATACCAAGGCAGCATGAACAGTATAAATATATGCATTTTCTTTTTCTTTTTTGGTAGGACGAATAAAGACACATACTACATAGGGTGCATTTAGTAAGAACTATAACCGTGATAAGATTATTCATAAAAAATTACTGAATAATTTAGTACTCACAGTGTCATGGCTACCAAATCTCAAATCGTATGCACAGGTGTAATAAAATTAAGTTTCACTATAATTTATTTTACTATTGGTACTGTAATTTAGGCTTGAACCTGATTATCATCGTTTGTCTAGTTTGGCGAACAATACTGTACCATAACAATGAAAGAGGAAGACTGAAATGAAACATCTGAAAATTACCTTCTTTGGCGAAAAGGTCCTTTTCTTGGAAGAAAGTCTGCGACAGTGTCCACAGTCAAAATCCCAGTTACATACCCTTTGTTGAGACTAATTTTTCCATCGAAACCTCCGATTTTGAAGTCATCACTCCCTATGAAAGAGTCTTCACCAGAGCTTCCAGTTACAGCAACGAGGCAAGTTCTTTTGCATCCACTTGGTATTGAGAACCCGAAGAGCATCCCAACAAGCCTATCAATTCTTAATACAAAGTCTAGAGGGAAAGAATACTCGGGAAAGAAGGAACTACAGTGGGTTTCGGCTACTTCCCAGCAGTCTTCTATCCTGGCCTCACGGACAAATATCTCTGGAGAAGTTGTCGGGAATAGTTCTGCCACTTGACTGGCCTTACAAAGCCCTTGAGAAAAAACTACCACTGATCAGATCGTTTGAATCACCCGATGAACAACATTTAAAGCTTAAACAGCAATAAGGAATAAACGCTCAAAACAGTAATGTCAGGAATTATGAATGTGAAAGTATATTTAAACGGTCAAATCCTTTGGTGAATCTCATGCAGGCAGCAATGGCATGCTAGATAGTTTTGGAACTGTCCACAGTTAAGACTGACAGAAAAGGAAAATGAAGGATATGTGCTCGACAGAATAGAAGTGCAATTTAGAATGGAGTATTACTTCAGTTGCTTGAGAATCCTAAGTATCTCTATCCTCTTTCTCCATGCACGAGAAGATGCCAAGAAATAACGAGGATGAATCAAATAACACCAAGAGCACTGGAAAGTGATAAACCCACACGTAACCCCCCTAACACACACACAACCCCCCAACATACTTCTATTAGCAAAATGAGGCTCTAGTTTTTGGTATATTCCTCCAAATTGTCGCTCTGCATACTAAACAGCATATGGAAACAACTAAGTCCCCTGGAGTCTGGAATCCATCTTTAGTTAAAACTTTCACAGGGTTGACTTTGACAACAATCTACTTACTTCTCTTTTCCCCTAAAAAATATCTACTGACCAGATAGCTGAAATGTGTATGTTCAGAAATAGGAGTACGGGGGGTCAACCGGGGGTGAAACGGAATCGAACAACAAACGCAGTCAAAAGCTATTCTGTTTCAACGAATCTGATAAGCTATATTAAGGTAGATTAGCCTGTATAACTATGTTCTTTAGTGAGATAGAGAAAAGCAGTAAGGTAGATTAGCCTGTATAACTATGTTCTTTAGTAAATTAGAGAGAATAGCAGACATCCTAACTTTTTCATTTACAGAAAATGCACTGCATACATTCTCCCAATTCCTGACCACAAACTTCATTCATATGTCAAATAGATTTGAATGAACTCATCGCCTGGTTACTTACACACATCAAACCTAACCACTAGGCCACCGATCAAAGAGAACAGCAATGCAACAAACGAGTCAATCCTGCTGCAATGCAGTCTTATAAAATTAGGCCAACATGAGCTGTATTATAGCTGATTATTTAATATACACTAGGCCACCAATCCCTGAAACTGAATCCAGAGGTAAACAGAACAGTTGATAGCTAGTGTCTCTTGCAGAATTGAGAATTTACACGTGGATTAGTGAATACTACTATGTTCTTTAGTAGCAAAAAGCAACCACTTTAACTATTTCATTTACACAAAAAAGGATTACACGCTGACTGGAAACATTCTGCCATCCATCCCAAAACCAAACTTGATGCAAAATTGACTTGAACTCATCACCTCTGTAGTTACGCGAATCCAAGACTAACAATCACTAGGCCACCAATCTCACAACAGCCAAAGCAACATAATACCTCACTCCTGTCTCCTGCTACTATCTCATAGTAATAACTAGGCCTATAAAAGTTGTATGATTGGCAATATTACTGAATATATATTAACAAGTGACAAACATTAAACCAAAGTCCAAAACCAAACTTGATGCCAAATAAACAGCCACAATCTTCCACAACAGCCAAAGCAACATAATACCTCACTCATGCTACTATCTCATTCTAATAACTAGGCCAAAAAAAGCTGTATAATTGGTAATGCTACTGAATGTATATTCACAAGTGACAAACATAGAATGAATCATCATAAACAACACAATATATGGAACTTAACTCCAATCCATCCTAATCTAAGTTGAGCTACTGCACACCCTTTCTAGTCACGTGTAACTCTCTTCACAGCTTTGACAAATCACACACACACAAACACATACTCCCTCCGTAGTATTCCATTTAGGTACGTATCATTTTCAAATTATCATCCCTTAAATGGAATATATATAGCCTACTTTATTCACCATATATACTCTCTACTACTTCATTCACCATATATCCTACTTTATTCAAGATATATCATACTTTATGACCATATTTCAAACTTTATTCACTACCTTATTCAATATTCTATTAAAACTTTGCCCGGCACTCGAGAAGTTCAATCCGTAGTAATCGCAAAAACAAAGAAAGAAAAGAGACATTTGATACCTGATCTGAGAGGGTAAGGGCAAGCCAGTGAAAAAGGAACTTCAGCATGAGAAAACTTGGGAAGTGAAGATAAGGGTTGAAGCTGATGAGTAAGATTCACAACTTTTGCCATTCCCAAATTAATAGTCTGCATTTTCTGTTTCACCAATCACAATCAACTCTTGGGCTCCTTTCTCCACAACTGGAGTGGAGAAAGACGAAACCTTTGGTTGATTAACTACAAAAGATGCAAAATTTGTTGTGGGTTTCTGCCAATTTCCCGGATTGGGAATGATTCTTGAGAAAGTGTGATGTTCGTTTGTTCTGTTGTGTTGAGATTTAAGGTTAAGGTATGAAAGAAAAGAAAATGGTAGAGTAGCTGACAAGTGACAACAATGTAGTCCACGTCTCTGTGAGTCTGACTTGCTAGGATTTTTGCTTCAGCAAAGAATAAAGAGTTGGATTTTGAATGGCCAATCTGGGAGCTTAAGCATTTCGGGCCAGGAATTTCCTTCTGAAGCTTGTCAATCTCTTTAACTGCTTCATCTTTGGTCAATCCGGATTTTTGGACAACTTTGTTATGACT
>JAYMSR010000402.1:0-14517 GCA_036897825.1 Plantago rigida
CAACCACCATCCTATCGAAGCTCAATCCACGCTCAACCGTCGTCCCTTGCTCCGGCCACTCGAAATTCCGTCAAATTATCGAGAGGTTAATCGAGGATGAAGACTCACCAACGCCGTCATCGCCGCCTCTCACGCCGTCGTCTTCCTCCTCCTCGTCGTACAGGTGGCGCGTCCTGATTCTCTCTCTAAAACCGCTATCCCCATCGCCACCGCCGCCAATTTTATCGACCGATTACTCTCAGTAGCCAATTTTATCGACCGAGCTCACTTTGCAATACCGATTTTAAGCCAATATTCGTACTTCTGTTGAATTGTTATGCAAATTTCTTCGATTCTAACTTTACTTTTCGTGTTGTACCAGTCATTATTGCAGCTCGGGAATTACTACGCGATTTCATCTTCCACGAGCAGTAATGGTGGTTCGAAGCCACTGCTTGATCGAATCGGACTTTGCTATGTCTATCGAGACCATATTTCCTGCGCCGATGAGGTTAATCGGAGTTTGTTCGTTGTTTGCTTCAATTGGTTGATGTTACTGATTGTTCGGGGGCTAATTGGGCCGGTTTTGCTGTGTTGGTATAACATATGCCTTTTCGTTTGACGAGGAGCTCGACCTAGGGTTTTTGGTTACAAAATTGCAATCAGTATTTGCATTTTAGTTCTAGGAGAAGTGTTGTCGATTAGATAAGCTTGTTCCACAAGCATATGGGGGGTTCTGCCCCGTTTTCACTTGCAGACAATTGATGCATACATGAATTACTTGAGTGGATTTTGAAATATCTGATATCCATTTTATATGTAATCTGGTCTCTTTTTAATCATCCCCTTGCCATCATATATTCTGATCATTTTCCATTCTGCATATATTCTCCGGTGCACGTGTATGCTCGTTTTTTGTTATATACTAGTACAAGCATGAAGATTAAACTGATTGTACATGAAGGAACGGTGACCTTACGTTCGTTATACACAGATAAAGATTGCATATAATCCCCAAAGAGACTTCAATTTACGTGATTTTCACCATTCCTTGAATGCCCTGCCTATGGATGCTTTCTTTCCTGAACTTAAAGATATTCAAACTCTATGTAAGTGCAGTATCTTTGTGTTCCTTCCACGTATCTTCATTGTATATCAAGCAAATGCATCTTTATTACCACCTAGCTATTTTCCTGGGCTAATGTTATAATGTCTATAATTTTTGTGCCATGGTTATCTTGCAGACCAGAAGCTCGCAGACATTCTCGATGAAAAGTTTGTACATGCTCAGGAAATTCACGATAAAAGTGTCACTGGAAAAGTTATTCTGATATTTTCTTGTCTGGTTGAGTCCCTGGACTCTAGGACAGTGCAAGCTTTGATGGTTAGGCTAAATCTACCTGTCTGTTCAATTTAGTAATACCATTGATTAATATTCCAGTGTTTTTCCAGGATGCAGCTAACAGGTCTATTTTGGTGGAATTCGTTCTCATGCACCAACCATCAAACCACTTTAGTGATATCACTCTGAATAGCAGGAGCTTTATAGAGCAGATCCTCCCTCTAAAAAATTGCTCATTTCAAGCACATGTTCCAGGTTATATGCATTTAACAAACATCAACGCACATACTGAACGTGATAAGCGCCATTCTTAACTTTTGCTAGTTATTGATGACAATCTCTCTAAATAAGCAGCAATTACTATTCCCTGATAATGCCTGTTTTTCATTTGATGTCAACATCAAATGTATCCTATTCTTTTAATTCATGAACACGTATTAAAAGTTCCAAAAATGCACTTATGCTTCTCCACTTGTTGTCTTGTGTCGTATTTCATTTTTAATAACTATTGTACCAGCCCATTTTGAATTATGAATCACTGAGAGTTTGTATTTATATGTCTGAGGAATATCCTCATCTTACTACACAACATGGATTACTGTTCATAATATCACTCTTGAGTCTTGACTAGAAATGATTCTTGTGAGGGATATATATGTGTGCTAAGTGTTGGCTTGTCCAATATAAAAGAGCCCTTGTACCTGGAAAACTATGGGAAATGACATCGTATAAGTTTGAGTTAGATAGGACCATCGTATCTTATGTTCTATGAGACACCGACGGCGAACTAATTAGCAGATATTGTTTTTCTCATTTGAGATGTTTGTGGATTTGATTATGCAGATAAGCAATTACTGGCAGCTTTTGCAAAACAGTGGTTCCTGGAATTAAAGGATCACACAAAAGAACCAATACGAGCCTGTTTCATACTTGAGAGCAATTTGAACAGCACTGCGAACCAGATAACCTGCAACTTGTGCCCATATTACTATCCAATAATTGATAGTTTCACTTTTTGCCAGGTATTCATGTCCTCTGTAGACTAAAAGTACCTTTGCATGAGCGCTTAAGTTATTCTGGCAATCTAGTCTTATAATAGGTAGGTCCTGTTATCTTTTTCTTCTTTCCCGTATCTTCAAGTCATTTCTAACTTTGACATGTTTGTGTTCATATGCATATAATCATTAAATGAGTGTAATATTATGTACGGCCTGAATCACGAAAAACTAGGAAATTTAAGTCCATGACCGTTAGCTTTAAGATGTAATTCATATTCTGGATGATGGCTACTTGGTCTAATGATTCACGGAAATAAGACAGTCAAAATACAGGTATCACTTGAAAATTGCACCATAATACTCCCTTTGAGACTCATTTAGGGCTTTTGGCAACAAAATTCTATGGGGCATCATCGGGACATTACATGGGGAGAATGCCCCAGGCTTTTTTTTTTCTTATTTCCCCCTTTTCTTTTGAATATCTGAATCGATTCAGAAAAAATAGAATTTCTCTTGATGAGTTATGAATGAGGTCTTTGATTACTTTTATCAGGTGGCCAAGTTTTGTTGAAAATTTTCACACACTTCAGATGAACTGTTAATGACCATTTGGCAATTTTACACAGATTAGGATTGTGATGTTATTTAAAGTTTTCCAATTTTGACGTGTGCTGACTTTTTATTTTTATTAGAAAATTAAGATGATCATACATTTCTTCAGTGTAATGTCTTATTTCTTTTTAACAATACTATGTATCGTTTAAGACTTTAAGTCAGCTGTATGCCTCAGCTCTTATTCCCTTCTCCAAGGCGAGATAAATGCCTGAAACCCTCTTCATTTATAATACTGAATACAAGTAATCATTAAAATTCATAGTTGGCACGGTATGTTTTCTTCGAGGTTTGTCCGATTTCTATTTCTTTTTGCTCTTCTAGTAGCCAAACTAATGGAGCAGTATTATTCTGATAATTTGGATTTGAAGGACCTGGGGAAACTAAATCACTTTTTGCATAATGCATTGCTTGCACTACTATGATTTTAAATATTTCGATTGGTTATTCATTGAATGAAGAGTCATCATTTTACCCTCTATGGTTTCTTCTTTATGCATGCTGTTCTTTACATGTGTAAATGAAACGAACTCATTGCCAACCACAAAATATTCTACTTCACATAGACTTGCAGGTGTCATGGCATCCCATTAGAAGAAAAACGTACTCACCAAGCAAAGATGTCTGTAGTTTGCCCGCTAACCATGGAAGCGCTTAGGGATTTTGATATAGCAGATAATTCTATGAAGGTTGGCGAACAAACAATACTATACATGCCCTCTTTCCGGGACAGTCAGAAGCTGCTGCAAGTTTCTTCAACAGTTAACTTCAATGTTATTCAAAGAACCCACTTAGGATCACTAAGTGAAGGTACTTGTTTGTAACAATCATATTTAATTGAAATTCACTGTTTGCTTGATGTGTAAACTGTAAAACTGGCCATCGATGTATCTACTTTGTTAGTTCTGATACCTGTCAATAATCCTTTCCTGGGACAGCTTCAGGCTCAACTTCTTATATTGCTTTGATTTATACATCCTGATATCTGCTAGCATGCGTGGTCTTTCATTTGGCTAAAACAAAACAGGCTTAATCTGTAAAACTTCCTTGCTCGTGTAAGCAGCAGCTTTGTTTTGCATCGAATGAAGTTGAGGAAACCTTGTTTGCTAATCTTGTCTATATACATTTACAGCAACAGAGTTGGTTTTCTGCTCTGAAATGGCTGTTTGGAAAGATCAAAGCTTGGGAATAGAGCATATTACATTAAATACATCCCTGAACAAATTAGTTACTTCCTTGACCTAATTAGCAGCTAATTATGTTACTGTCTTCCACAATCCTATTTTCATGTTTGACCATTTGGTATGGACAGGTTTTATAATGGGTGCTACCTATGTTGTGATTCCAACTTTGCACAATTCAGATGGGAGTGATGGTTCTGAGCAAGACAGCCAAGGTACGTGCAAGATTTGCAAAATCTTTATCCTTTCCGTATCAGTCTCCAGGTCATGTAGATCTCATGCTTGCTACTGTTAAAAATCAAAGCATAGGATACTTAATGGACTTTAAATTGCTACTCTCACCATTTTGTTTGTTATTTATTTATTTTCTGGCTTCAGCCTTTGAAACGGTATGCAGTACTCTACATCGCCTTGATCAGGGTTTGGTTTGCACCTCAAATTGTAACATTGAAACTTTAATGGAGACATCAATCCAGTGCTATTATATTCTCTTACCTTCTGACAAAGGGCTGATGCTTCTAAGAGTAATTACTTCCTCCATCTGCACCCAGTGGAAACTGGTTTATCAATTCCTCGTGATTGTGCAACTACTTATATTTTCTCACCTCAATAATTTAAAGTAACTTTGCAGCGTCTTTTAGCAGCAGAGGAACTTTTGCCTATCCCAGATGTCAGAAAGGTCAATATTCCTGCAGCCGAAGAGGTTGAACGAATAGTTCAGTGCCTGGAAAAGGTCATGCTGCTTCTTTGAATTGTGCCGTTTTAGTTTTGTTTGTAGGCTCTAACTGAAGCCATGTTAGTATACATCTATTAACTTTATAATTGAAAGGCAAGACACAAAGAACTCATATGCAAACTGCATAAGTAAAGTGAACCTCCATATTTTTACCCTGTCGAATGAAAAGATTGGTATGCCTTTTAATACCAGCTTGTGTAACACATAGCAGCTCTGTTCTCATTGTGCCAGAATTTTCATCTTGGTCTCTAATAGACAGTAAACACTCTTTACAGATTGAATTAAGTGACTATAATCCGATCCAGCATGAAAGAGGTTTCCACCAGAAACTGAACTTGCTGGTCAAACAGAGTCTGCGATTTGGGTAACTAGCTTTTACAATATTTACATTTTTTCAAATTTCAATCATTATGCTTTTTCAGAAACATAGCTATCTATTTGCAAAATCATTGGCCTCTTTCACTTGAATAGGCTGTTTCAAAAAGATATTAAAAGAGCACTTGTAGTTCCTGATCTTTCGGCTTAACCCTCATCAACATTGATAATACCTGAGTCCTTTTACATTAATGTCTAGATAAATTTTATTTTCTAGCATAGTAAATTATCAAGCATTATTAAGTAGTTTGCTATTCCAGGGCCATACTTCCTGAGATAAAGGAAGCATCAGAGTCCAAGTTGAATTCATCAGTAGAAGCTGCAGGATCAGAGCAGGCAGTTGACATAAACATGGCCGGAGAGGATAGGCCTGGAGGCGACGTTAGGATTGGGGAAAATATTGCTAAGTCGAGCAATACAGAAGAATGGGAACAAGTCATTGTCGCTGAATTTGGAGGCACACATTCCCCCACTTTTACTTCCAGGACAAAATTAGACAAACTGATTCCATCACCGTCACATAGAAACAGGCAATTGGATGCAAAAACTTCAAGAATTCTCGAGAGACTGGAACTTCCAAGGCAACTGAAACGAAAATCCGCTTCCCCCACTATCTCCTGCACTGTTCCTGATGCATGTACACCAGCAAAAAAGCCTCTGGTACCATATAAGCTAACTCATACTGTAGAGCAAGGCACAGTGTCCAGCCAACCAATGAAGCCCAATTTCCAGAGGTTAAAAAAGAAAACAAACACATTGACGGCCTAAGAACCTGGAGCTCATGAGGTCTGTCTCCTGGTTCTTTTTTTCTCTTTCATTTCCACATATAGCTCCACATATCTTTCCTTTTATTAGTTTGTTAGTATTTGTTATGCACTGGACTAGATTAGGATTGTTAATTTGAGTTTTTGGCAATTTACCCCTTGTATTTTTGATAAAGAGCGATTAAGCCCTGTATTACTTTTAAAAGCAATTTGCATCCATGCGTTTTTCCAAAAAGGTGCATCTCGCTCTCTTATTTCAATTTTCTGTTAAATATGGACTATCTGTGTTAACTTTTCGTTAAGTCTTGGTAAATTACCCTCTCGTCTTTAATATAAAAGACGGATTGCCCCCTCTATTATTTTTATTGGCAATTTACCCCTGAAAAATTAAATAGAAGTGATGCTCACTCAATATAATTTTCACATAAAAATTTTAAAAAAGAGCTATCAGTCAAATATTGTACAAATTGACATTTTCATTTATCTGTTTATTGCAATTCAACATTTTCTCTACATATTTGATCAAAACATAACCAAATATAAATTGACCATCTCTTTCGACTTTCAACAAAAGAAATTATAAATTACACATTTTTCCAACAATAATATGAAACTATTTAATCTACAATTCTACACACTTTCTTCTTGTTTTCTAAGTTTTATACATATCTATAAATTATTTTCTTACAAACAAAATCTTTGCAAAGATTTAAACGTGTACTTTCTCAACAATTTTTTTCCCAACTCTTCACACATCACATATGTGCGTTTAAAAATTATTATTATTATTATTTAAATTTTAAATATTTACATTTTGAAATTCTTTCATCCATCTTATTATTTATTAGTTATAGTTAATTTAACAGCTATATAATAGCAAATAATTTAAATTCTGACAAAAGTTTAGTCAATGTATTTATCACGAAAAATAATATGTAAAATATGAAGTGGGTATGTTAAAATTATTGGGATTTTGTAGTACTTTTTTATTTTCAATCACTAGATTTTCTATATGGAATAATGATACAAATACTATGTTATGAATCATACCCAGCTGCGTCTATGGTGAGTGTGATACACTCTCTAACGGAGAGGGGTTACACTATCTCACAAAAAAAGAGGGGGTAAACGGTCTTTTAAAATAATACATGGTGCTTATTTAAGAAAATACAAGGAAATAATCGGCCAAATTTCCTGAGTACTATTTAAGGTACACCGTTAAATACGTTTTCAGCAGAAATATCATGATTAAGACCTAGGATATCTGTTTTCAGCAATTAACTAAAGGGGTTAGAACATGGTTGTGAACTTCTTCACACTCTGTTTAGCTAGTTAATAGCGCAAATCGTGATTCTCGCTCTCCCATCAGTAATACTTCTTTCATTAGACAATCTGCACTAAGAACCATCTTTTATATTGTACCATTAGGAGTGAAACATATCAGCAGCAATTGCAATGCAATTGAATGATTCTGTACTTCCTAATGTTAGTTTCATATACGTGTCTCTTGTCCTCACCCCAATAGTTGAGTCCCAATACCAATATCTTTAGGGATGGTCAAATTATGTGGTCAGTGATTAGTTGAGGCTGCCTCATTTCTTTAGCCTGTTGAGATTGAAGTTTTACCTAAGAATAGATATTAATACAGTGATACACTTGTAGGTAGTCTGTGTCGGTATAAAACTAGAATCTTGTGATTTTCTTGGTGAAACTGATAAAAAATAGAATACTTTTCTAGTGTGAGACCTTGACTAGCTTAAAAGCCCTGTATTCTCATTATCATAGACAAAGAAGAACCAAATGGTACATTCACTTCTACCATATGAATCTCCTATGGATAAAAAACTAATAAAATCATACCCCACAATTATCCTGCTGATAGAAGCATGACTCAACCATGAGGTCATTTCTGAAAATTACCTGCAACTGACTATGTACTTCCAAGAAAAAGGAAGAGATAAAACAAACAAAAACTTCTACCATCTGCACTTTCCTCCTTCAGTTGTGTTGGATAGTTGTGCATCAGAATGCAATCAGGCAACGACATCTGTACATTACGCATAAGAAGCCTACATAACTTTTTTTTCTCAGTTCAAAAGTTCTCTTTATGGAATTCAAATCTGGTGGATGTCTTGTGAGAAAAATCAGAGGCTAGCTGCCTTAGCTCCTTTACTGGTGGTGGTGCCCCACAGTAAAATACTCCTGCGTATGCCATCAGGTTTAAGTAACTTCATCATATAATGACAATATATTGACTATATATGCTGCAACTTTCTTATAATATTCTATGAAGACGTAGTCTAGTATCTTTTACCAGGACACTAGTTCACGTCTGACCCAAAAAAGATCTTATTCAAAGTGAACTGAAATAAGGATTTTTCTACTGGTTTGAAAGTTGAGAACATAGTATTGAGAAACCATTGAGTGATGAACGAAAACCCTTGAAAATACTTCTTAGTAAAATGATTTCAAAACACCTGTCACTCGTTTTAGTCTAGGATTCCCGAAGAATATAATACACTTCCTACAAAGATATGGTAGGGGAGCTTACCAACTCTTGCATTAGGATGATTGAGGGCAATCCTTTTGTAGACAGTACGCCAATTAGGCTTCGCGAAGTGAGACTTGACTCGAGTTCCTGAGACAATGTCCACTCCATTCTTGGCATGGTTGAGTGATTGAAGCATGGTAATTAATGCAGAACGAGCATCACCCTCTTCATAAACACTGGTGCAATAGTTGTGCATTTCTATTACTCCCTTGTGATCCATTTCAGCCACCTCATTCATCACTCCTTTAAACCAATCAAATGATCCTTGTTCTCGTGTGACCCAATAGAAGTATGCCCTTCCCGTCTTAAAATTGTGTCGTCCACTCCCTGTTCCTGACTTTCTTTTAGGAGTTATAGCAGCGCCATTTGTGGGCATTCTTGCTCCTTCTTCCAAATTGTTCTGTTCTTCATCCCGAGCCTTTATGTTATTCATAATGTCTTTAACAACACTGATCATTGGTGTTGCGCCAATGCCAAGACCCACTAGCAGCACTACGTCATAATCCTTGTAATCTTGTGTAGGTGCTCCATACGGACCATCAATCAATACTCTGGGGAAGCTGAAACATTTGTATATATGTTAACATCATTTTCAATACTATCGTTGGACTAGGAAATATATTATTTTAGTTTTTTACTTTTGTGGTATCAGAATATTAGAAGGGCGTTGATATAGACAGAGACACAGAGTAGTTTTTGTTAACAACAGGATGAAAGTGTATTCATTTATTGGTATTGTGATACTTCAATATTTATTTTTTTGATTTGCCACTAACAACGCTGATCAGTCTATATCATGTCCTGTATTAGAGGTCTAGTTTAAGTTTTTAGCATTTTTGCCTGTAATGAATAGTTTGATCATGTTGTAAAGCGGCTTGGGAATTAAATAATTTAAATTTTCTCATATTGAGGTACCGATATTTGTTTTACTTAGTTTTTTCACTACGTTATAGAATATTCAGTGTCCTGATTAACAAAATCCCTGTTTCGTCCTGCATATTCTTATGAACTCCATTATGTGCCCTATCAAATATGCAGATGTATGTCCTAATTCCTAAAGGCATATCCTAGGTTGCAATATATACATTGAACAATTTGAAGCATATAGGCAAATACTTACTTGGGGTTATTCTCTCCTTGTAAGCAGTCAGCTCTGAGGAGCCCACTTTTGCCTGTTGGTGGTGGCTGACAAACCTAACAAAGACCAAATATAACAGAGCTAACATTTAGCAACAATCCACATTTGAAGACTGGGACTGGTGCAAAAAGTTGAGGAAAAAAGAAAAAAGTTTATTCCTCTAGGATCATGGCAATAATTGTACAGGTACGTTACGATTAGTTTCCTTCTCCGCTAGTACAAAAAGCTTAATGTTCTTTGTATTTCTTGCTATTATTGCATGCTCTTAGAGACCCGAAATTGAACATTTTGTTATTAAAAAAGTCTTGGTGTTACTCAGTATACATGTGTCCGTGTGTATCGCATAGTAAATAAACTATGATACGTCATAGGTTGCCTATATTCTGAAACAAGACTAGATGTCTATATCACATCGAGCAATATCATAGTGTGAAAAGATGACCCCCTACCTATCGTGTAATCAAGTGGTGAAACATGACCCGCCATTTTCTTAGATTCTATACATTATAGTTTCGTAGTTGACAAGGTTAAACTATGAAAAAGATAACTAGACATTGACTTGTGGGGGGCAAAATAAGAGTAGTTTTATTTTATCAAGGGAGGGAAATTATACCTCAGAGAAAACAACTTTAAGTTGCCTGGTCCAATCTCCCAATGTTCGAATGTGAATGCTAACATAATCGTCCCTGGGGGCCGAGGTGATCGAAAATGGGTGCCTGAAACAAGTGGACCACTAAATGTTGTTAATGAATGATTAAGGACAACCATTCATTTTAATACGATGTTTTTTTGTGTGATTATGTTAAAAATATTTGGGAGAGATAATGGTCTCAACGTTGATGAGACCACTAATGTCCTAAGTAGGACACCTACCATTCAAATGGAGAAACTGCCGAACAGTTGACGAAGATGTATTGTCCACTTTTATATTTGAACCCTTGTGGCTTTGACATGTGCAATGCAAGCACATTTCCTGGGTATACTGCCACCTTCATATATAGAAAAAACCAAAACTTCCTATAAATAATGATGAAAGCTTTGATTAACTTGCTACTTTAAGTAAGTTACGTGTCAATATTTGAGCCTTATGAAAATTCTCCGACAGTTACCTGGTAACTGGTAAGTCTCATTAAGTATGCAGTGAACATGTGTGTAAGAATTGTTAGTTTGGGCTTAAGTTTGTTTCACCTTTAAGATCTTGACGGGCTTGATGCTAGACCTGAATGCCCGAATCAACCTTTCACCCGCGTAGAGCGTGAGTGGAACTGCCAAGTACATCCATGTCTGCCCAGCACTTGAAATATTAGTTACAATTTACACAGTAAAACATTCAAGAAGCAGGGCAAAGTATGGACTAACCGTTTTCCTGTACCATTCATGGGTCAAATAAAGCTTGATACCGTGGATGATGAGGCAAATATACACAATGACAAACAAGTGGTGTGAATACCAGAATGCATTGAATCCTGTGAGCTTGTCCAAAGGCTTGGGAATGTTGACTCTGTTCCTCCTGAACCATGGAGATGCAAGGGTGAAAGCTATAGTCATTAGGACTACCATTATGACTCCTGTCACACCTTCCCATTCTTTCACAAAGTGCCAGTAGTTTTCTGCTTGGTCACCAAAAAACTTCTCAAGTGGTTCGTACTGTTCCTCGGTTGCATGTATCAGCCGAGGAAAATCGCACGTCAAGTGGCTAATTGCATGTAATCCCACTCCTATTGCTATTGCCACGGCAATAACCTGTAAACGTATCAAACATAGTTAAACACTGATGAGTGATTCTTGCATTGTTAAGCTAGAAGCCTAGAACGCTTGGAAATTGGGACCTTACTTTGTGGAAATTGAGGTTGTCATCGAAAGGGACGGCCATCCCAAGCTTGGTCTTGTTCCGAAGCCAAGTGATTGTGTTGCGGCACACTGGTAGCAAAATCAGTGCCATGTTCATCTTCAGAGTCTCAGCGGCTCCTTTGGCTATGCACACACAGTGGCCTGCTACTTCAAAAACCGCTCTATTTCTGTACTCAATGTACTTGAAAGTAAACAGGGCAATCATAACTCCAATCCACAATGCCATTACCCAAACTCTCTGCCAATTGTCCATCAAAAAGTACTTAAAATCTCTGTACTTTCGACTCACGAAAGTATCTTGAGTCGGCTTCAGCTTCTCACTCAGCATTTTGCTCAAGTTCCGGCTCTCTCCGGCCCCTCTAACCGATTGGCTTGGACCTTGCAGTAGTAGCATTTCCAAGTTCTCTATCTGTTTGTTAGAAAATTTATGTCATATGAACTTGAATATTTAATCACTCTTTTTATTTTTTAATTTCAATCTGATTGAATTATTATAAGTATTACCATGATGTATCCGAGCTCATTAGGATCTAGCTCTTCCATGATTAGCCTGGCGTATTCATCGGCTTGCTTTTGGATATTCGACAGCTTGTTGGCAGAAGCACTTAATGTAATGATCTGCATACAATTATTATTCCATTCCATTTAATTAGTGTAAAAAATTAGATCCAACAATGCACCAAATTAGCCTAGCCGGCTATCATGTTCACTAGTATTTAGAATAATCTTAAACATCACTATGATTTATTGCATTGAGTTTGTAAAGGGATCGAGAATGTTATGTTAATAACTCCCCAAGTACTATGTATATCTGCTTTAGTATTCCTAGTGCAGTATTCTTATATGCATTTTTATCCACCTATTAACTCGTTTCATCTATTTTATACGCACTTTATTTACTCTCAATTACTATAGGATGTTTGATTAACTATTAAAATTAAAAAAATCATATTAAAATAGGTATTTTTTTACAGTAAAAAATATCTTGTTTAGAATATGAAAAAAAGTTGGAACCGCATTGAATATGAGTCAATTCACGATGATTGTAAAAGTCAATTTATTTGTCATGATCACATATGTATACAAAACCTGAATAGTTTTAAAAGTTGAATCCCAATATTATACCAGCAATGCTGGTTAAAGATGATGTACTACATTACCTCCCTCACTTCCTCTTCAGTAATTCTGCCATCAGCATCCTTATCCACCCTGCAAATTCAAGATTAGCATCATACCATTTTATTAAAACTAATTATTTTAATCAATGATTTCTTTAAACCATTAAAAGTTAATTACTACTGACAAGCACTAATCAACATTAATAGCAACAGCTTAAACAAATCATTCCTTACATGTCAAAGAAAGTCTGTAGCCGTGAATCAAAGCTCTGATCAGCAACCTGATCCCAAAACTCTCTCAACTGAGCTTTGGTGATCATCTCGCCGGAAATGTTCCTCCGACGTGCCAGCGCGTCAAAAAGCTCACCGGCAAACTCCTTCGACTCCTTATTCATACCTTTAACAATCACCAACATCGATCCTCTTTAAGTAAAAAACTTCACAACAATTAATCACCATGCAAGAAACCACTTAGTCCTTGTAGTAGTTGAGACTTTAGCACAACCACATTCTTTTTCTTTGAATTTTAATTAATTCCTTACCAATGCATTCACCAAAACGTGCACGAGGCAACAATCCATGATCATTCCCCCCACTAATCTCATCAAACCTCTTCTCCACCCCCTCCCATGCCTCTCCGACATCCTTCTTCGTGCCTGTTTCAAAAACTTAGAACTATTACGAAATGATTAAGTGAAGAAATATCAGGTAAGAACGTGTTGACAAATAGAGATTCTAAGAAATTCCATGATAACATACTGAACAAATAAGTTGTACAGTAATCAGTTTTCAAACATCAGTTGCATCAAAACTGGCACTTACTAATAAACTTCAACCCCTTCAATGCATGGGCGGCCGCGGACTTGGTCCGGTCAAACCTCCCAGGCTGAGGGCGGCGCGTGAAGGAAGCCAGCTTCTTGAGCTCATGCGAAACCTGTCTAATTCTAGACGAAGCGTTCCTCACCACAGATGAGCCGAATGAAGACTTCTTTTCGAGTCCTCTGGCAAGTAGTGCCAGCTCAGGATCCTCCATCTCTCCACCACCGGCGGCCTTGACGCTGTGCACCGCCACGGAGTCCTCCCGGACATCGAGCGTGATCTCCACGTACTCATCGGCCGGAGGAGCAGAAGGGCTGGTGGAGTTTCCTGTGAGGTTGAATTTGGCACTTCTTCGGCCCACACGTTTGTTTAACGGGCCGCTGTAGGTTGCTGATCTGTCTCCGGTGACTAACTCCGTGTCGGAGTGGTAGTGTAGGTGGTGGTTCTCTTGGTTTTGCATTTGGAAGTTCTGAAAAGAGTTTAAAAGCAGAATTTAAAATGAAATCTTTATAGCAGTTGGCTTCTGTGGAAGCAGAAAGATAGTCTGCAACTAATCTTTCATGAGTTTAGTTTTTGTTCTTGTCCAGGAATTATTGGGTATATATATATATATATACAGTACAGCCATTTAAAAAGGTGGAGAAAATAAGTAGTGTGTCAGGTTTGAACGCTGTAATTGGAATTGTGGACAATATTTGCACTTTTATTACAAAAGTCACCAATTCTGCTTTCTCATTTGCAGGAAAAGAAAGATGTGCATTGGGTTACTTTGTAAGGATGATAATTGATATGTACTAATCAGTCCCGTCCGCGGATTGAGAAGACCGAAGAAGACTTTAGGAGGATTACAAAGTTTGGGGACGTTCTATGAAGTTTTGGAGTTTAGAGCGTAGGAGCCGAGGCGCCCTCCTCGGTCAACAGAGGTCGGCCTCGGTCCTTTCTTATCTCCAGGAAGGCTGCTATATCCTTCCCCTCAGCTTCGTTCCCGCCCAAAGCCGAGGACGTCTGGTATGGCCGACCCTCTTTGTTTATTTTTCATGCAGGTTTGCAGTT
>JAYMSR010000403.1:0-14515 GCA_036897825.1 Plantago rigida
TAAAACCCGTGTCCGGGCCCACGGGAAGGTGAACCCGGGACGGAGGGAGTATATCTCTATTGTGTTGATAAAAAAATCTGATTTAAATAATTATTTTTTTGGAATATTATCGCTTTTATACCATATATTTTTTGTACATGCTTATTAAATCAGCTGTCAATTAGGCGTTCGCATAACAGGTTTATTTCGAAAATATATTTATCGAGTTGATAAGTTAGTATTAAAATGAATCAATAGTACTACATCTTTTCATTTTTCCCCCTAAAGCTGAAAATCTAAGCATAGCTTGATACTATTAAGCCATTGCATAGTCTTTCTTTTGAGAATGCCATTACATAGTCATTCACATGATTACTTGACACGGTAGTATGATTTAGAAGGGCGATCGTTAAGGCCCGAGTAAGAAGCTAAGAACCCATTATAGCTAAATTAAAACAATCACATCCTAAAATTCAAATTAATAATTCCAAATGAAAGAAAGAGCAACTAAAGTTAAGTACTATACGAGCTTATTAACTGTTACTATCATTTTAAACTGAAATGAGTTCAATTACTAGATCAAATGTAAAAATGTAAAATCAAAGCCGATATATGAAATATTGTCTGGAGTCTGGACGTCACAAATTACAACTGTTGCTTTGTCCTTCAGTAGTTTCTTCTGCAACCGAATCACAATCAGACACACAAGATGGAAACGTCTTATGGGTTGTTCGACACAAGATTATTACTTATTTTGTTTACATGTCGTATGACACGACATGTCGCATGGCGTGTCAGACACGTATTTAAAGGTATGTTCGTGCGTCCGAACGAACACAGTCGACTTTTAGACATGTCCGTGCATTTTCAGCAAGAGGATTTGTATAATTGTCAAATTCACCAATGAATTTAAAAGTAACTTTTGTTTCGTTTAATAATGCCATGTGTCGATATTTGAATGAGGCAATTTTGAAACTTATTTTTTCTAATATTACATTATATTAGAATAAATGGGTTACTATGCCAAACACTTAGAGGCGGGAGTCACGGGACAGTGTGGTTCTAATTTCTAAATGTAACAAGGTTCGGAAAAACACGACTTTTATGAGAATTTGACCACATTCAGACTACCTGCAATCAGATACCATCTATAGGTTATAATTTTGGTAAACAACTCTCTAGTCTTCCTTGCCACAAATGAATCATGGGTATTCATAATTCTCGAAGTGGTAATACAATCAAGTTTGGTACATAAAGTTGATCAGTATAAATTTCCACACTCCTAATTTTAGTAATTAGTTCCACCAAAAAGAGAAGATTTATGTCATTATTACAAACAAACACACCAAATTTGGCAAATGGATTCTGACAGAAATGCTAATGAAATAACTAGCTCTAATTAAATTGCCAAAACCAAAACGCATACTCATTAATTCCACTGTTGCCTCATTTAACCAATAATCTTTGACTTGTTTAAATGCCACACCATTTGTACTACAAACTCACAAGAAAAGCACATTCTTATGGATCAACCTTCATAAAAAATTAAAAATCACAACTTTCTTCCATTCCCAATGCACAAATTCATCATATAAACACGCAAAAAAAAAAAAAAACTGAAGAATCTTTAGCATTCTCTCAGTCTAGCAGACACATAGTATAAAATATTCTCAAGATCAAGAAAATGATCCGGGATACTTCTGAATCGGATTACACAAGCATAGTCCCTTCGACCTCCTCTTCTCCGGCTGCTACTGCTGCTTATTACACACAGAGCCCGTGTACGGACTCACATGATGAGGCCGACAAGTGTTCTCCTTATTATAATTCCTTTCCGAGGACCTCGACCCACTCTGTCACCACAGACTCCAGTCGTGTTTCAGGTCCTAGGCGTAAGTGGAATGATAGGAAGCGAGGATATTTTGAAGTTGTGGATGAGGAGAAATGTTATGGTGATGATGGTACTGAGTATCACAGAGGATCCTCTTCCCTGTTGAGGTCCTTTGTTGTACTACTGAGCTTTGGTGTCATTTTTACAGCATTTTGTTTGGTCTATTGGGCAGCAAGCAGGCCTTACAGTGTTCGAGTCAAGGTTCAGGTACATAATTCTGTTTTGATTGCAGAACCACATTATCATCCTTCTAGCATTCCATCTTAAGGATGACTGCCAATGTGATATCTTAGTGTTGTTAAGAAACTAAAAGAACAATGATGATGATGTACAGAGCTTAGATGTCTATAATATCTACTATGGTGAAGGCTCAGATTTTACTGGTGTTGCAACCAAGTTGCTTACAGTTAACTGCTCAGCAAGCATGGTTATTTCAAATCCGGCTACATTTTTTGGCATTCATATCAGCTCCAATCCGGTTAACTTAATGTACTCGGAAATTGCTATTGCCAATGGTCAGGTAAGGTTCCTAATGTCAATTTAACATGGATGTACTATATTAGTTTTTCTACTTCTATGTGAACTTGATCACTCCTAGGATCCCTCCCGTGTTCTGGCAAAACATTTCACCAGGATACGGTAACAGGCAACACCACATTTCCATGTTTGGCAAAACATCACCAGGATACCATCAATTGTCCATCCTTTATAGATGAAATTGTCCATTGTGTTGTCCCATGAGACTATATGTCGTGAATTTGTCCATGCATAGATTGCATGCAAGCATTCAGTGGTATCATCAATTGTATGCTTGTAGAATCTTTTGCCCCGAACAGAAGGGGTACTTATGCTAAAACACAATGAGAGAAACATATTGAACAGCTCCCAGGGAGTGTTTGCAGGAGTTTTTAAGCAGCTTATGAACCTTTCTCTTTTTCAAGCTATCTTTCATTGTTCGCAAATTCAACCTCGTGGATTCAGCTCAGGTTTTCCAAAAAAATAAAAAACTATGTTCTGGCTGCTTATATAATTAACCTATGCAAATACTCCCTTGGTTCCAGAAGTTAAGTACTATTCCCTGAATATATTCAAGTCCAACCTAGAGAACAGATCCCATGTTATTGTGGTTTCTCCCTGTGGTCCAAGATCATTGAGATACAAGAATCACTATAACGTCAAGTTTTCAGCTCTATTTTCTGATTTTATTATAATATGGTTACAGATAGAGAAATACTATCAGCCAAGAAAGAGCAAGAGGACTATGAGAGTCAGCCTAAAGGGCTACAACGTACCTCTGTATGGTATAGGATGGGAATTAGCAGCCTCTGATGAAAGTGGTGGTATTCCACTCAAGTTGGAGTTTGACATTCACTCAACCGGATATCTGGTAGGGAAGTTGGTGAAGACAAAGCACACAAGACGCATCTCCTGTTCATTAGTCATCAGTTCTAAATACACCAAAAAGATCACTTTTCAGCAAAAATCCTGCAAATATTTCTGAAAACTTCAAGTGTGCAGGCTTTTGGAAGATAATATGTTTTGAAACAGACAGCTTAGGGCTACAAGTTGCTTTATTCAGTGCAGGAACCTGGAGGCGTATTTTACATGTTCATCTAGCTAACTTCTTTCACTAAACTAAAATTATCAGAGTTATCATTTCTATCCCACCAACTCAAACTACTCCATGTCTTGCCTTTCTGAATATTGGCTTATCAAGGGGAAACAATTGCTACCTAGATAAGGTTTCGTAACATGCGAACCTAGTATAAAATAAAACTCATATCTAAGCATATCACTGCAAGTTGACATAGCAATGATAGATGAGGAAGAAAAAAAATACTCAGGTATGAAAATACAGAGTGCGGAACAGATAGTAGCAAGGAAAAGCAGAAATCAGTACTTTTCATTTTCTTTTTAATTATATTTAATGTCAATTACACCATACAAAAGAATTACCCCTGGAACTGGAAGGCAGAAGACAACAGAGAATAATGAAATTTCCTTTAATAGATTTCGTCAACAACTTGGTTCAGAGGTAACTTCTCTCTCTGCCTTCTTCTCCAGAGTCCAGACCATGGGCTCATTCATAATCAGAGCATATAATGCGGCACAAATATTACAGAAAAAGAAGTACAACTGCAACTCCAGTTTCTGCTATTGAGCAGCTACACTAGTCTCCTGTTTGTCAACTGCACAACTCTCGGGGAGAACGGTACCACCTATTCTACCAGGAGGCCAGTACCGAAATAACGATCTTCCAATGATATTCTTTCTTGAAAGTGGGCCCCTAAAAGAAAGAAAAAAAATCAACAATGTTGAGTTCTGTAACTGTCAATATTGTCCGTCAACATCAATCAACACACTAAGTTTAATCTTGCATTTCTTCTAACATAACCGATTCCATGTTTGTTGAATATGGAGGACTTGTCCTTCTTGGATGTTCAATTTTATTTATTTTGCAACCATAAGACTTTCTATGCTTGGAGTTTGAACTTTTGTATTGTTGATGACATATATGATGTTGGAACTCTCTTTAGTCTTTGTCATGACTTGCTTTTGTGATTGCATAGTGTATGATTCATGGTATTTTTATGTTGCTTTGAAATTGGAGCTCTTATATATGCTAATGTCATTTTTATTATGTTAGGAATTTTTGTAATGTTTATGTTTTTTTATGAAAATATTGTGTGCGTATACATATATAATATTACAAATATTATTTATGACGTCATACCGGCTCAAACGGCTTAAAACTGCTCAACTGATCCGACCTTTTTTGGGGCAGTCAGCTTAACTGTCCGAGTCGGCTTTTAAAACATAGGATAAATGTATGAAGTTTAGCAGGTAGCAAAATGAAATTGAATAATATTGGAAGAAACGTATAATAGTAACTTTGAAGTCCGGAACTCAATCGAAAAGTACCAAGCTCCAAAACCAATAATTCCAATTTAGTAACTCTAAACCAATCATTCCAATTTAGTAACTCTATTTTATTTGTAGATTATAATCCTAAGAATAAGATAATTACAACGTTAAACTTCCCTTTGTCAGGATGATCTATACTCATTTCGTTTGTTGGTATTTTAAAGAAGCACCAAGAAAAGATAATGATAAATTGTTTTGTATGTATTGAACTATGATATATAAATGTAAATAATGAAAATATTATGGATGAGAGATAATAAAGTAGTAAGAAGAGGGGTTAATTGATTATTTTTTTTGTATTTTTGCTATACACTTCCATTAAAGGAATACATTTATAGATTAGCTGGGTGATTAAGGTATCATTTATTTTAATTTTTAACGAAAAACCATATGTTAAACTAATGCATAAAGTTAATCCAGACTTGGGATACTGCTTTGATTGTTCTCATAATTAAAATCAGCCCATTTACGTTTACACTAGTAGTTGGACATTTTCAGGAAGTTGAATACTACAATGCCAAGATAAACTTGTTTGTACATTGACCAAAATCAGGATTTTGCATAACTACAAGAAACTGGCAAAAAGACGCATCTACAAGACTACAAAACAGATCCTCCATCATATCATTATCGAAATCAACCTCTGCGGTATTTGAAACCGCGAGAAGACCTTTCAGCCACTGTTCATGTAATGTTGAGAAGTTCTCTCTTTGTTCACATGACTTGAAACTTTTTCCAACTCTGCGCTTCATTACTTGTCCAGCTTTTGCAGCAGCTTCAACCACTGATTCTGGAATTCCAGCCAGCCGTGCTACTTGCATCCCGTAGCTCTCTGGGCATGCACCATGGGCTAGTCGATAGAGAAACACTATCTTCTTCTCGGCTGGCGATGAATCTTTTGATGCTGAATCAAAAGAACATGCCATATGTTGCAACTTCACTCTAGGATGAGTGCCAAACTCCTTTGTTAGGGGGTAATAGTGTGTCGCGAACAAGAGGCGGCAGTTGACTCTCTCAACAAGGTGACGGAATACCTGGGCATAAATGTAGTGGAACATGAGGGTATAAGCAATTATATATAGAGATTGGTAATCTAAAAATAACACCACCTAAGGTATGTATTATTTCGCTTAACACCCTATGAAGTGATGAAGCATGAGTAACATATATATATATACACCTCTACTTGGCAAACTATGAATGAAAACCATGGGTCTGTTATTTCTAGACTTCAACTCAGAAAGCTCTCCAGTGAGAATTTTTCAACATGAGAAGCGTAATTTGTAAACATGTCAATCCTCAGGGATATATACCGTGTCGAAATTGGCTCCAGAAAGTGTCCTTGTGTTTTTCGTTTTTACGGACTGGGAACACATTCACTAAAGCAAAATAATGAACTTTTAAAGGAGGGAAGGCATCTTACAGCATATGCAATAGCATATCCATCGAAAGTACTTGTTCCTCGACCCAATTCATCAAGAATTACAAGTGAGTTCTGTGTAGCATTTTGCAAAACTGATGCTGTCTCCGTGCACTCAACGAGGAACGTGCCTATGAAGCACAAGTTCTGATCAGGCACGTATCAGAGAAAAATCAAATATACTTACAAGATGCAACGGGTTACTTGCATGCATGATTTAAGAAGATATAGTAACCATGACTTTTTGGCATTTAATTCAGTTAAAACTTATAAGATTCCATTCGGGAATAGGCATTTGCGAACATATAAACAAAGATACTGCATGCCAGATGAACAACTAAACAGTGAAGGGGCATAAATACCCTAAGGAGTAACATTAATTTCAATATTTTGAAAGGCTAAACTATGGATTGAATTCATTACCAGCTCAACAACTGTCACTTTTAATTATTTTATTTAGTATGAGTCTAGCTTTAGAGTTTTCAGTGTCTGCCAAAAAGCGAAAGTGTTTATGAGAGAACTTACTTTCGCCTGTCATAATTCGATCTGTTGAACCAAGTCGAGTGAATATGGTGTCGACAACTGTAAGAGTGCACATTTCACACGGTACATAACAACCAAGCTGCAGCATATATAAATCAGCAAACATTACAAGTGGGTGAATAAAGAAATATAACAGGAAGACATGATTTAGAAAGCAAAAAATACAGAAATTAACAGGTTCCAACAAGGAGAACATTACCTGAGCCAGTATAACTGCAAGACAAGTTGCACGTAAAAGGGTTGACTTCCCACCCATATTTGGCCCAGTTAGTAACAGTGTGCATGGAACTTGAGAATTTTCTTCTCCTCCAAGATGAATGTCATTTGGAACAGCTTCTCCCCCATTCTCACCCAGGGCATAAGGATGCCAGAGTCCCTTCATTTGGAGTATAGGGCATGTTTTCTTGGTAAATGAATTTGTGATTTTACAATGATGGGAAATTACAGGTCTACACATGGCTCCAGTAGAAGAAATTGCAGAAACAGCAAAAGACCTTAGCACATCAATGCAATTAATGACATGTATCACTTGGGACCATTGAGTAGCCTTCTCAACAAATAACTCCATCAGAATTGATAATGTTTCAGCCTCCGACTCTGTCACTTCATGGTTCTGTGGTCACAATAGATAAAAGACATAAATTGCTAAATCAACTTCAGCTAAGTACACATAATCGAGCAAATTAAGTACTAGAGAGACATATTTGCATTGGACAAGAAAAGATAGAAGTTTATATCGTAGGATAATAAATATGCATACTAACAAACTAGAGCATCAAAGATGTGATACATCAAGTTCACATACACAAACCCGAATAAAAAATAGTACGTATATCCTAAAAGGAAAGCAGACTCAGTTAAATAAAGTAAGATTGGTGGTACACTTCCAAAGTACAACATGTTCTTTTATGTTTTTTTACATGTACGTAGAAAACTACAAACCGATGCCTCTACATACTAACAATCTGAAACTGCATATTTCAGAGTTTCGGCATATTGGAACATTAAATATAAAAGTTACTTAAGACATTGCAGACTGCCAGACTTCACAAGTTTTGTTTGAACTATTCCACTTTATGGTCACAGGAAGTAAACCACTAGAATTAATTTGCTGAAATTATACAACTCTAGGTAAATATACATGTACCAAGTCTTATCAACAGCAATACAAGCATAAATCATAGTTCATGCGTACAAGAAAGATGGTGCCCGATTACGAAAAAGACCACATTATAATAGGCAGAGTATAATTATGTGCAAACTGCAAGAACTAGCTGTGGAGACCTGGTAATCGGGGAAGTCACTATCGATGGCTGCATGAAACTGAGAAAGGAATTTTTGAAGTCCCTCACTGCCACTTAGCATAGGAATAGATACAACTTTTGATAATAAACTGTTCAGGACTTCGTGCTCTTTCATAAGCATCAACAGTTCTATTCCAACATGCATGCCTTTAATGAGCGAGCCGAACACTCTTACCTGCGGACAGAAAGGCAGACAGTTTTTTCTTTAGTTCAAGACCAATGCATGTATCATGTGATGAATGACAAGGCAAAACAGGTTGAATACAATTGAAAACTTTACATGTCACGACACTGAAAATAAATAATGGATTTGATCACAATGGCAAATGGCAATTGTGTTAAAAAACCAATGATGCTTCTAGTTCAATATCTTAACAAAAGGCATTTTTTTATTATGATACCAATTTTAAATCCAACTAAATATGTGTGTGAGTGTAAGCTTACATACATAATCCTAACTATATTCTCGCAGTATGATACTTATGATTCATACCCTGCACGCTTATCGTATTAGATGTGATTGTTTCTCCTAAAAATATTTGTGACAGTGGCAAAGGGACGTAGAACCTCATAAAAAACCTAGATCCATAGATGGAATAGCAAAGGCACTAAGTTTTAAAACATACTCAAGATTACAGATGAAGTAACATATGTTAAGCATGGAATAACCCAATTCAATCAATAAGTGGATTAGCAAACCAGCTCAGTCTGTAGACATTATAAAATATACTCAACCAGGCTAACTGCAAGAAAATGACAGGAAATAAGCTGACATGCTCCTCCAGAGATATGAGTAAGAATTGATTAATAAAGTAAATCTCGTTGCATGGTTTAACTAGTCAATAAGCAACTAAAACTTGATCAACAAGTTCCCTACATCAAAAAACAAAATGCATAATGAAATAAGTCAATAACTGAATAAGTACTATAATTGGGGTGATTCATCTCTATGCAGGAGATAAAGATGAAATCAGCAAACTCCTATTTCAAGACTAGACTTACTCGCTGTTTTAATATTTTACTGCCAGTTAAGGGCACAGAGAGCAAGGAAGAGGACTGGACGCTACATTTAACACGTCCAAGCAACCTCTCCAAATCTGGGAGCTTGCGAAGAGATTGGGAAAGCAGAAGTGTGATTACAGAATTTTCTATCAGCTCGTCAACAACAGCAAGCCTGTTGTTTATCTTTTCGACATCTTGGAGAGGATGACAGATCCAGCTCCTTAAAAGACACTTACCGGATGGTGTTATACAATTGTTAATGTAATTATACAACGTGCCTGCAAGGATATTAAACGGTCGTTTTCAAGAAAGGGAAATGGAGAGGGAGAGAGGGAATAAAGGGAGGAGCAAATGAAATTGGGACCTGACGAGCTGCCATCAGCATTGTTATTGAAAATTTCAAGATTGACCAGTGTCTGACCATCCATCCTGAGGCAACCTCTATAGACTTCATAACATGAAATGTCCCCATTGCAAACGACATCATTTAACTACACAGGACAAGAGTGAATAGCTACAAGCATTAGCAAACGTGATTTGTATCTCTATTCTCTAGACACATTACAAGATATTTGCAAGGCATGTTTACCTTTAACCGCAATAGATGATTTGTAAGGCCTCCTATAGCACATAATGCAAGGTCCCTATCCAGAATTCCATCAATGACATGATTCCATAAATCACAAGATCCCCGGAAGTATCTCTTAGACTCTATGATATTTCTGACTTCTGAGGCTTCCCCAAAAGCATCACTTGGACTTAATTCCGACTGAGTGGGTCCTATATGATGGTCAAATATCATAAGAACTTTCTATAGGACAAAGCAAAAGTATTTTGATATATGAACATAGAAAGTAGAGAGTAGAGGAAGCAGTTGATCACTTTGGAACAGAAACAGATTGACCTATCCAAAACAAAATACCCCATATGATATCAGTATACCTACAAAAGCTCCTTAGAACATTAAAAAAAATAGAAAACAAACAGTAATGACCAATCCACTGCTTGCGGGGAAATTAAGGTACCAACTCAGTCATCTCACCTACGTTTTCAATGTTCATACTTAAATCATGATAAATCTCAAGTTTATAAAATTAAACAAGCGCACAAACCAATGAAGTACTTCAGGAAACTGACAACTCACTGTGTAGAAATAAGTCCGAGGCGGCGAGGCCAACATACACCCGAATTGATATGCATGACGGTTAGACAAATGACAAGATTAAAACCATTTTAAAGAATTTGGGACACAGCTGTGGTAATTCATGAAGAAATTTGGGTTTGTTTTCTGCCCAGCCTTATGATTTTATCAACTTAACCCCCGTAAATCATCTCTTTGAATTTAGTGTTAGATAAAGGAAGCTAGACCACCAATTATTTTGAAATGATATACTTCCCTTCAGCAGTTATGTGCTAATTTGGCTTGGAGTAAAAATATCCCAGCAATTCTTCCCTCGGCAAAAGATGCGAAAGAATATAAATTTACTTTTGATCAGCTTATTATATAGTTCTTACACTGTCTTTGTCATCAGTTCAACATGCGGAAGAAAATTGGCTTAAACAAGATAAATCAGTGTGTTACCAATGCAAAATTAAACAATTTTACATGAAGCTCACCTGACAAATTGTACTTCTTCAGTGCTTTCTGAGCTTCTTTAGATAACCCTAAAGATGAATAAGATAGAGCTATGTGAATATTTTACTTGAACCTTCAATAGAAACAAGATACTGACATTTGACAACCAATATTATGTCTATAAGCATGGAGAAAACATGTACCTCTGCTTTCATAAATTATTTCCTTCGGGGATACCTATTAAAACAAGCAAAAACAATGTTAGACGCACTATACATGAAAGTCCAATAGTCACCATAAATCTGACCACAAAGAAGCCTGGAGAGCATACTTGCATTAGCAAGGCCCCTAAGGTTGCACATGAAGCGTCATCAGTGATAGTGCCAACCCAAAATTTCAAAGCAGCACAATCCACAAATGCAAACCCAAATACAGTTGAGCCATTCTCCAGTGGCCCATCCTAGATAAACAAATGAAAACAACATAAAATAATTACCAGCCCTGATTTGGTGCTAACAATCAAACTGCATTATATCATCCCTACACACACAAACTCAATGCAGAAGCACATAAACAATAATAAAATAAAAGTAGGTCATCTATTAGTCAAAGAGCAGCAATGCTAACCTCCTTTATTGCAAGAAGATGAACAGTAACAGGGCTCATATTTCCCTCAATTGTCGTCGCAGGTGTCAGTACCTGAACCAGCTTCCTTTGTATGACCTGTAAGGCATTTTCTTTACATTGTAACATTTGTTCTTGAAAGGAGCTATTCTTGGAAAAGGTAACATATCCAAATACAAACAGCATACAATATATAGGGTCCCAACCTACCACCAAGCAGCCTGCCACCCCCCTAACAAGATCCGAACAGAAATACTTTATAAATCAAGAAAACGCAAACGATACTTTTGTCAATGTGTTTCATCACAAGTATATTACTGCAGTAGAATTCCTGACTCTTTGAATAGACACAAACCCAAATATAGTGGCCACGGCTAACTTACGTGTCATTACATCGAAATTGTAGAGAGAGGATAATTTACTTTTTGCACAAAGATAAGATAATACACAATCTGATATAGGTGGATAGAGAAGCAAGTCAGACGCTCATGCTAAACTTACAGAAGTAGCACCCCTGGCTTTAGCTTGCTGTGATGATTTCAATTGCTCCACACGACCAACCTTGTACCTTCCCGAAAAAAGAATGAAGTCAATGATGATGTATGCACTTGAAAAAGAAAAATGTAGATAAATCAGCTAATATTAAATTTTAACAAAATGGATGACTTTTTGTTTTAAGTTAATCATATCAGCCCCTTCACTGGCACTTCCAAATTAAAGTGTCTGCACTATGCTTGAACAAAAAGGGTTCAGTAGGTAACCTGGAAGATGTGGAGCCGATATGAATCATAAAATTAAGGTTTCTGCTGTGGATTAACTTTTCAAATATGGTTTTGCCACAGAATCAGAGTGGTTCGTGAGAGGAGGGATACCATGACAGAAATTGAACCTAGAGATTTATCAACTAAAGAAGCTAAGATGATCAACACGTGTAAGGGTCAGTAATATGCATTAACAGTAATGGTTTGAATCTGATATTTCTCTGGCTGGTGATAACTGTACCAAATCAGTAAGGATTGGCCAATGAGACAACAAAGATGAACAGGTGGTCATATTTTTAATTTCTATGCAGTGTACTCTTAAAATTTACATGCAAGAGAGCAAGAGGCAAAACATGACAGTGTGTAGAGACTAGAGAGGCAGAAACCGTTGAGAAGAATACAGAAGCTCTATTAAGAATGCAGCAGCAGGAGAGTAAACATGATGATTTTCTAGAAACAGAATCAGCAGGCATATAAAGATCCTCTTACCCACGAGCTATGAACTTCTGAATAGCATCTTCAATTCCACTCTCTGACACTCTGACCTATAGAGAGCAGTCATTACTCACAACAAGTGAATTCAAGCTTAAAGACAATTAAGTCGTATATATGCATGCATGCATGCAGTTGGTGTATTAACTATTAAGTAAGGATAAAGAGAAGTACAGATCACCTGCCGACACTTCCCTACTCCACTTAGTGTCAGTTTCCAGTCAAGTTCCTTATGGCCAATTTCTGCATCTAGTTCGTAGAGCTCATAAAATTTTCCCTGTATGATGTCATATGTAATAGATTTAACAAGTGCCAAAAAAAACGAAAAAGACAAACGGTGCCAAAATCTTAATCATTACTCCCTCTGTCCCTTTTAGAACGGATCATTTGACTTATCGTGTCTATTTTTTTACCATGAATTGCTTCTAATTTATACCGTCAAAAGCTTTTAATGATTTATAATACGAAAGACCACAAAATGTACTTTCAATATAATTTGGTCAAGTCTTCTACCAGTATAACTTATGAGTAATTCCTAGTCAAAGACGGGCAAGGGTGTTCTTTCAACTATTCCAACTAAAACAATCTTTGGTATCTGCTCTCTGAGAATCAGATAATCCTCACAAGTCACATCAGCTCGGATTTCAAGCATAATGATTGATGACATTTAAACGAAATGCAAGCACAGAAGATGACTTAGCACCCGAATCAAATATTTCCAGAGTGAATGCTCTGGAAACAAGATAAATAATGAAATCCAGTGAAGCTCATAAACTTACCACTTTAAAAAAGAGAAGAATGTCCATATACTGACTTTTTATATCCCAATATTGCTTTTGAGATGCTGACATTTTTCTCAAAGCATCTGGAGGAACATGCAGTGACCTTTTATCATAAAGAGGGTCCCCTGGCCTTCTACCTTTGGCATCCTTAATTCGAGAAGGATGGAGCCATTCAAATTTGCTGACTGTTTCAGAGTCCTCATCATAGTTCTTCTTTGGAATGCTAGGAACTTCGAGAAGTTTTGGTCTTTTTATCGGCGGTAAAGATAAATCAGATGTGTCTTTAAAATTATTGCAATCCTCTTGGACTCTCTTTAACCTAGGTACAAGAGGTCTCATGCCTGCTGTGTCAGGCCCTGGAGCATCACCATCACTGTTGGTAAAAAGCGAACAAGCTTTTTCCCGGTCAGGAATTACTGCTATGTTACGGTTGGTGCTAAATACATTTTTCTGGTTGGGTTGTTTGGCAGGTGGATGTTCATTGCGCATATCATCTGGTTCATCATAATTCAAAGAAAAAGAGGGAATGCTAGAAGTATCGTTTATTAGAGACCTGCACATCAACCATGAAACTAGACAAATTACAACTAATTGTGAACATGTGCATAATGCAACTTTACTTGATTTAATCTAAATTCAACCGATATCCGTGAATATTGTACGGCAAATTAGGCAATAACTTCTGCTAATATCTCAAAAGAATACATTAACACTTCTCACTAGGTAGTCATAGATGGAACTGTATCAAAGTTTATGGCACAATTATCAGTGCTCCAGCAGCGTCTTCAAGTAATGTCATGCATTCATACTTATCAGTTATCACAGTTAATAGAAAATACAAGCAGGCTCAATCCCATTTTGAATGTTTCAAGCACTGCATTAATTCAGCAGCCTATTTGTGCTCATCACAGAACCAAAAGGCCTCAACTGTCTAAGTTCGGGACTAACTCCAAACACACACAGTTTCATTTTTCGATATGCTAACACTAGGATATAAAGCACGCTCTCACAATAATTATTGTTACTCATTACTTGAGTAGAAGTGTAGAACCTTAGATTCAAAAGCAGCCACATCAAACACCAGTATTAGTACTTCCACAAATTAACACTCAGATACGAAATTGTGTTATAGCAATAATTACTGTTGCTTCATTCAATAGGACCGTAGAGACAGCGAAATCGAATAGCATCAAGTAATGAGATAGTAAAACGACAC
>JAYMSR010000404.1:0-14510 GCA_036897825.1 Plantago rigida
CCGTGTAACGGCTGCCTAGCCGACCGGGGGGGCGACCGCCCCCCCGACTTCCCCCCCAACGGGGGGAGTTTTGCGGTCGCAGGAGCCGACCGCTCTCACGACCGAACCGTAACGGATAGTCTTAGTGAGCCGCATTTAAAAAATTTGATATGTTACTGGTTGTCTGGCACCTTTAACTAGAATCTGGTTAAAAATAAATAAAAATATTTAATATTTTTAATACAATTTTCTTGATTTGAATGATTTGCCAAAATTTATCCTGAATAAATTTGTAAAGATGGATGCAGCGAAGCTAATGAATGAAACGACGACCGAGAAGCGGATTGTGTGACCTCCTGATAAAAGGCAAATACTCCAGAATAATAAATCCTCTTAATAATTGAAGAAAGAGTAAATTTTGAGGAGTTAGGGTTTTTTCCACATTCATAGCTGATTAGCATTTAGCAGCAACGTTACAGAGAAGCAGCAGCAGCAGCATTTTGAGTGAGTGAGTGAAACCCACCTATCTATAATCTACTTTACGGAGAGAGGATAAATTGTTGAGCTCTTCCGGTGGATCACATCACAGTTCTTCTCTTCCCACAGGGCAACTGAGTTGGTGAGTGATTACTCGCCCCTCAATTTCTCCTCACTTCACCTGGCCTGCCTGCATTTTATTTACATTCATACATTCATACATAGGATAGGAATGAAAATAGATAGATTAACACTACCCCGTTTAGTTCAATTCAATTCCTATGCGGCATTGGTCAGTAATTCAACTCCTCTTCAAACTATAATGCATGTCATTCCACTCTCTTTTTTTCCCTTTTACTTTGTACTACTAATATTCACATCTACTAGAGCTACAGCTTTTGTTTCCTCCTCAACAAAGTTACCTTCTTTTTTTAAGATGCCCAGCCATGATACAATAGAAGAAGAAGAAGAATTCACCCAGAATGCACTAGCAGCAGCAGACTATTCAATGTTTTGACATGGTTCTCCTTCCTGGTCAGTGGAAAAATCTGTTCCTCTATTTTTACACCAATCAGCATAATGATGACTATTTATCATGTTTTATTCATTCTACCTAACACCAAGGATCACAAACAATGGATTTTAACCCATCTAATATTGCAGTTTACGTCAGCTTTTGAGTTATTTTTGGGTGTGCCTAGAAACCAGACTTTTCTTACCATGGCTCCAGTAGATGTCCCTTCCTCAGATAGCAGTGACTCTGATGATTTACTACGAGAAATAGACAATTATAGGGACGAGGACAAGCCTGCACCAAGAGACACTTCCACATCTCCTAACAGTGGCAGGGTTCTTCCGAAATGGCCATCTCTTGTTCGCACTAACCTTCCAGGTTCAATCACCATTCACCACTGTTGGATATGAATACACTTGTGCTTTTGTGACTTGTGAGATTAATTATTGATTTTAATATACTATGCCCTGGGGCTGTAGATAATAACCGTCAATCTCATAAAGATCCTTCTGCTTCTAAGAGGCGAATTGTTCATGATGGACCTTCTACTTCATCTAGACCGCACAAGCGTTTGAATAGGAGTCATGGTGCTGGGCCTTCAAGTATGCAGATGGTTCAACATGGAAAATGTAACCAGAATGATACAGATAATGCTGGTAAAGTTAACCAGAATGGTACATATGGAAAACATGTTCTATCTGCAGCATGTGAATTTTTTCCAGTAAAAGAATGAATTATGGTTAGAAAACCTTCATTGTCTGAACATAGCGGGAACTGGATTATTACCTCTACTATTCTCCGGGATCACTTAGTTCTTCAACTTCTCTTCAGGTTCAAATGATCACTTATTTCTTTGGTCACAATGCTGCAGGTGAAGAAAAGCCTTCAGGAGCTGATGAAAGGTTTGTTTTTCAGGCAGCTGTACAGGTACTTGTTGCATACTACCTTCATTGCTTGTGTTCTTTGTTGTAACATTACATATTAGGCCTGTATCTTGGCTTCCATTACGATATTTATGTTTAGAACATGCATTTTGTCGAGATTAGAAGTTGTTTTATTTGTCATATTTCGGTGCTCTTGTTACCAGTTATATAATTGATGTGGCCAAAGCTCTGTCTGGCATTACAAAAGTCCACTTCCTCATATTTTGGAGTAAGGGAAAGGACGCACCATCTCTATTTTGGTTCCTAAGATTGATATTCAGAGCTAGAAAGTAAAGATTAGATTACGGGGTGGCTACACAGGAGCACTATAAATCATGTTAGAAGCTTTTTTTTTTATTTGTAACTATAAGAAATGTATCCATGCTTTAGGTCTTTCAGTGTTTGCTAGATTTTACATCAGGGGTTCATGTAACTATCAGTCTCGGTGAAATCCCCATACATCTGAAACTTGATGTCAGGAAATTCCCAAAATTCCGTCCTCATCTGCTGCATGATTCCAACTGAACATGTAATGCAGGCTGCATATGTTTTTTTACCCTGCAGGATCTCCATCAACCTAAAGTGGAAGCTAATTTACCTGGAGGACTGTTGTCAGTTGCTCTCCTTAGGCACCAGGTCCCTATCTGCTCATGCTAGACATCCTTTCTCTGAATTGTCTTTTGTGATTTTTTAAGTACAAACCATTTCACCTTGCAGAAAATTGCACTGGCATGGATGCTCAGTAAGGAATCATCTGGTTTGTGTTTGGGGGGCATTTTAGCTGATGACCAGGTTTGGATGTCTTCGCCCTTTCAAGTTCCCAGCATTGCTTTCTCAAATGAACCTGCCTAATGAAATTTCACTGGTTCACCCTACAGGGTCTTGGTAAAACAGTGTCGATGATTGCCCTCGTACAGATGCAGGGAGCTAAATCTAAATTAAACAGAAAATGTACAGGTTCCAGAACTGCACCCTTGAACTTGGATGATGATGATGATGATGATGAACGAGGTGTTACATCTGATGATGCAAACCAGATAAATGAAACTGAGGGTTTTACCATAGTTCCTCAAGCGAGTAATATAATTAGGGGATTCCGCTCTAAGAGACCGACAGCTGGTACGTTGATAGTTTGTCCAGCTAGTATTGTTCAGCAGTGGGCTCAGGAGCTGGATGAGAAAGTTTCTGATAAAGCAAGACTTTCTGTTCTAATTTATCATGGGGGCAATAGGACGAAGAGTCATTTTACCCTGGCAAAATATGACGTGGTTATAACAACATATGCTATTGTGATGAATGAAGTCCCAAAACAACCAATAGTGGAAGAGGATGGTGAGGAACAAAAAGATGGAACTGGATTATCTTCCGCAGTTTCCATGGAGAAGAAACGAAAGAAATCGCCATCTAATAAAATACTAAAGAAGAGGAAAGGTAGTTCTTCTGCCTGTGATTTTAATTGTGGTGCACTCGCAAGGGTGACGTGGTCTAGGGTTGTTTTGGATGAATCTCAAACCATAAAAAACCACAGAACTCAAGTGGCTAGGGCATGTTGCAGCCTTCGAGCGAAACGAAGGTGGTGCTTGTCGGGAACTCCAATACAAAATTCAGTTGATGAATTATACAGTTACTTTAGATTTTTGAGATATGATCCATATGATAAGTATCAAGTTTTTGGCTCCTCTATTAAGTCCCTTCTTTCAAGAGACTCTGCTAATGGTTACAAGAAGCTTCAAGTTATCTTGAAAAATATCATGCTGCGGCGGACAAAAGGTAATTTTCGATGTTATTACATCAATTTACAGAAAGGTAGAATATTGAATGTAAAAGATACAAATAAGGCAACCCTGTTTTTCCTTTTTAGGAAAAACACCATATATTCCTGAGAGCTAAGATCATACTGAGATTATTTAACATGACATATCAGGTTTGTAAATTTCATGGTTTGGGAGAAAATTAAAGTTTCTAGAAATATATCTGTGGGTTTGGGACTTGGTTTGGTTTCGAAACTTATTTGAAATTGTTAGGAATCACTGGGTCTTTGTTACGGACCTAGAGTCCTAAATTGTTATTTGAATCAATATTGTTATTATTATAGAGTTTTAGTATTGATTGGGAAGTTACCTTATCGAACTTATAAAGTTCGAGTCTAATTAGGAAGTTACCTAATAGAGTTCTAGTCAAATTAGGAAGTTGTTTCATATATAAGAGAGTCTCAGGCTATTATTCACAAGTCAGAATTAGTCTATTTCGCTCTTAGGAGTTGGTTTTGTCCTTTTGGGTGGTTCGTCTCTTTGGAGATGGTGTCTTTTACTTCATTTTAGTTCTTCCAATAAAATTACAGAAAAAGTAGCTTTTGCTACGCCAAAATCATCTATTCCTTTATCCCTAAATCCTCTGTTCTATCAGTCTTGGGGATTGATTGTCCACATTAGCATAAATAACTCTTTACTCTCTTAGTGTTAAAAGTTATTACTCTTAGTCTGCTTAATGCCGCCCCTTCTATATTCTATATGGATATCACTGGGTCTGAGCGATTAATTGCCTTAGCCTTATGGAAATTTGAAAAATAATACTTCAGATATTCCACATTAGCATAACTCTTACTCTCTTTTGAAATGTTATTACTCTTTAGTTTGCTCAATGCCGCCACTCCTGTTCTACATGAATATATTTTGTAGGTATTTGTGAACTAAGGCATGTGCTTACTGAGTGAATTCTCTTGAGGATTGAGCATAAAAGAAGGAAGTATATAATTAAAGATTAATTTATATATCTACCCCTCTTTTATGTCTTCAAACTTCACTTTTGATTAAAGATTATAGATGCCCAACACTCGCAGAATCAAGTAAGCACCCAGGAGCTGTTAATCATTCTTTTCTGTTTGTGGAGTTAGGTACGCTGCTGGATGGTGAGCCTATAATCACTTTACCCCCAAAAAGAGTAGACTTAATGAGGATTGATTTCTCTATGGAAGAACGGACTTTCTATAACAAACTGGAAGCAGATTCCCGCAAACAATTTAAGGTATGTCTCTCTCTGCACACACACACAACCACAAAAAAATGGTTAAGTAGTTACTAGAAATCAGAAATTCAGAACGCTCAAGGGTGGCTTAGTTGGTTAAAATTTTGAATCTCATTGGGAGCGAATTTCTGATTTATGCTATGCTGTTTGAGTTTGAATCGTGCGCACTAGTTTCCAGTTACTTGGTTTGCGTGGTTTATGGGAGCCCAATGGTTTACCCAATGTGCACCCAAAGAGTATTCGCTGTGGGTTCCCACCATCATAAAAGAAAAAAGATAACCAGAATTTCGGGGCCACTCTCTCTTTACGATGAAAGAAAGTACAACTTGAAATATTGACCTATTCTGCTGTGTCAAACAGATACTTATTGCATAATGACTGTGATACATGTCCTAAATATACCTGCATATCATGGAATAGCTATATAACAACAATGGTCGGTGGTTGCGTTTTCCCTTTAAGGTTGACAAGCTGAATGTTTAATGGTTGGTAGAACTAAGCAGTGATCACCATTCAAACTCAACAATATTCAGCTTTGTAATGTTACGTTCCAACAAGCCAAATAGCCAATGAAATCCCTTGCCTATGGAAGAGATTAGTTCAGCAATATATAGAAGAAAAATTAACAAACTCAGGGAAAAATTTAACTAATGGGAGCAATATAATTTGCTATAGTTCATGTGATATTCTCCACTGTAGCTGGCAAAAGCAATTTTTCTGGAAATCCTTTGGTACTTGAACAATATCTGCGTTCATTTTTTATTCTTGTTGGAGGGCTGCATGAAGTTGTTTACATGACATGTTAAGGATAATGAAACAATGATTTTTGCAGGCTTATGCTGCTGCAGGTACATTAAATCAAAATTATGCAAACATTCTGTTACTGCTTCTCCGCCTTCGGCAGGCTTGTGACCACCCACGACTATTCAAAGGGTTAAGCTGCAACCCTAAGGGAAACATTACCACTCAGATAACAAAGATGCTCCCCACGGAACTAATACTTAACTTAATGAAGCAATTGGAAGCTACCTCAGCCATATGTGTTGCATGCAGTGTATGTTCTCCTAGGCCTTCCATTTACTAATTGACTGTTCTGGGTGCACTAAATAGTCTTCTTGATTTCTTAATTTGGGCGGTAACCTCTTATTCATTCCGCTGTGATTAGTTATTGGTTCATGAATATTAAGATTGTAATGTTGTGACATACACTCAAATGGATAAGACTGAGCATAGAGTTAAAGTATGCCTTCTCACCTGATTGTTATGCTTTATATGCTGCCTCTCCTATCTCTAAAGGAATCAATAACAGTATTTACTAGTAATAACTCATTGACGATGTTTCTAACCCGGACGAGAAGTTTGTGAAGAGCTTCTTTGGGATGTTATTTTTGCTGGTTCAAATGGGCAGCTGTTAACCCCTTGCCTGATAGTCTTAGTCTTGGTTCATGTTTGTCTGAACTGCTGTAGTACACTCCCCATGTACTATGAGTTTTTCATATAATTGCCTTATCGAAAATAAACTAATTGCGAGGTTGTAATTTTAGTAGCAGCCAGTGAAAGGAGAGAGTGTAGTATACACTTTATAGTTTGTCTCATTGCGAAATCTGTAGCTAGTATTTTGTTTAATTCATCAATATTTACATCCAGGAAATACAATGATAGTTCAGTTGTACGTGTTTTTTTAAATGTGTTTAAAGCATGGAGAAACCAGTTATTTTTGCGAGACTAATATTCTCCGGTGAATGGTTTCATGTTCTTTAGGATCTTCCTGAAAATGCTGTTGTGGCAGTGTGTGGACACGTTTTCTGTTATCAGTGTGTATCGGATTATTTGACAGGAGAAGACAACACATGTCCAGCTCCTGGCTGCAAAGAACATCTAGGAGCCGATGTTGTATATTCTAGACCTACCCTGCAGAGATGTATACCAGATCACACTGATGGTGATTCCTCTACTTCAGCTGAAGTCGGTGACAAGTCCATGGTTTTGCAGAGTGACTACATGTCTTCTAAAATCAAGGCTGCTCTCGAGATTATCAGTTTGCATTGCATTACTGAAAAACAGTATTCAGAAGCACCCAACTTTGATGCCAATGCTTCGTCTTCTAGTACCCTTCAGCTTTCAAGGCATAGAGTAGAAGACAAGGCTATTATCTTTTCCCAGTGGACTAGTATGTTGGACTTGCTGGAATCATCCCTCAAGGATTTTGGCATAAATTACCGGCGGCTTGATGGTACAATGTCCATAGCTTCGAGAGACAAGGCTGTCAAAGAATTTAACTTAGATCCTGAGGTTGAATTTTGATCTCCATCTAACAATCTTCATTACTACTAATCAGGACATGTGCTGTTCTTTTTCTCACATACTTTGTGGCCTCTGCTAATGTGTTTTTGTTTTGCAGGTGGATGTCATGTTAATGTCCCTAAAAGCTGGAAACCTTGGACTGAACATGGTTGCTGCATGTCGCGTCATCCTTTTGGATCTCTGGTGGAATCCTACGACTGAAGATCAGGCTATTGATCGAGCTCATAGAATCGGACAGACACGTCCAGTAACTGTGTCAAGGTTAACCATCAAGGACACAGTAGAAGATCGTATTTTGTCTCTTCAGGTACTGCGTAACAAGTTCATATCAGTAGATAAATTTTGATCAAGTGGGTATTTAATTAGACTATATAGTGAAATCATTGTTAGGAAATGATTATTATTGTGTAAACAGGAACACAAGAGGAAAGTGGTTGCATCTGCTTTCGGTGAAGATCAAAGTGGTAACCGTACTAGCCGCCTCACTGTGGACGACCTCAGATTTTTGTTTGAAGGGCATTGAGCACTATTTCCGTTATAGCTCACCAGGTGTCAAGCATATGTATTTTGGACACGAGCTGATGAGCATATGCAAATCCATGTGCTGGCGAGCACATATTTTGGTATCCTGATTGATGTATTTTGTTTCCCGTGAAGTGTTAGTACATGTTTTCTCTGATGGAGGTGCCAATGAACAACCGATCTTATAATGAAAAGAACCCGGTGGTGTATCTACTTAGATGGCTATACATAATAGTAAATCATATTTCATGTATTGCCATTTGCCAAGCACAACGTTAACTGTCATTTTGTAAGGCTGCAAAGGTTAATATATACACCAGTCTTGCAATGTTGAACCAGATGCATCTACCCATTATAGAGTGGCCTGTGTAAGCTTGGGGTATAACATATTACTGATGACATCATAATCACAACTACGCTATTATCCATAACATATATTCTGAGATTAGTAAATTATGATGGCATAACTAAAACCAAAAAAAGTACATTTTTACAAAGGAACTTCATCCCAACAGGTCATCTATAAAGGATGGAGAGGATTTGTAATTCGGGTACCAAAACATACCCTTGATACCCTCAGGGTCAGGTTGAAAGCCCATATTCTTGTAGAACTCCAGTACTGCATATGATTGTGAATTACAAGATTAAACCAAATATTGTTCCTAAAACAAATGAATTCCCTTGTTATGCCAGATTTCAGGAGATTAGTAGGTACCTTTACTGTCCGCAAAAAGTGAAATATTTCCAATGCCCCGTTGCATTAGAGTTTTAATGATGTTCTCAATTAGAGCTTTTCCAAATCCTTGTCCCTAAATCAATGGAAATTGATCAACATACAGAACCATAATGCAGATTGGAAATCAACAAAAACATGAATGAACAATGGTGTTACAATCCTTATTTCCTTGCTACTATTCCAATCTCCTATCTAAAAAAGAGAAACTACTACCATTACCAACATAGCAGTTGCAACCACCGAATGGGATGAATGCATTTTCTGCGGGACTAAACATTTGTTATGTTTCCATGCTTGATTAGACCTTTTGCAAAGGAAAAGGTCACAAAAGAATCCAAAAATTCCCTGAGGTTTCGAGGCTTAACGCCAGAAAATTAATTTGATGAAGGCTTCACATATTCATTCTGATGAATTGCAGCTATTATGCTTATCTCCCACTTGCATGACGACAAAGAAGCAAGGAATAGTTCTTACAGGATACCAAATAAGGAACTTTTTATACAATTCCACACTTGTACCTGATAAGAAGGGTCAACAAGAACATCCCAAATTGTCGCATTGAAAGCATGGTCTGATGTAGCACGTGCTATCCCGATCAACTGCCTTTTTCCAGTCCCATCTACCAAGTAAGTTGACAGAGTACATTAACGGTGCATTGCTTTCTTTAAAACTGTCAGCACTTGTACCTTTTTTTTCAAGTGTTACTAAACTAACAGTGCATTGCTTACTTTAAACAGAAAGTTACCCTATTACCAGGTAGAAATTACCTTCTCCAGATGTTTTGCTTACGGAATGCAAAGTAACGACAATGTAGCTATTTCTCAATGCTGTAGCTAGCTTTGACACTGGCCTCTCAGGCCAACCAACCTATAAAGCTCGTTACAGAAATGACCATATAAATTTAACTTCCATTGAACGATATGAGACACACAAACAAAAAAAAAAAGTAAAAGAAGATATAAATTGCAAAGAAGAAAATAATATCAGGAAGAATACTATACTATATCGGCATAAAGAAATCCAATCAGTTGATATTTTCATTTATTAAGGCAATTGTTGTACAAACAAATATAAACCTTTCTATAAAGCATGTGCATGCATATTACCTATTTACACCTAATCTGGTAATAATTTATGACCTTTGTCCAATTATGAGGTAACTACTGTCAGAAAGTGCATCCGGAGGTCCAAAATGAGATATGAGTATGTCAGCCACGTAACTGAATACTCTTCCAGTCCTACTTATTATCTTGATACAAATAGACCCAGTTTTTCAATGGGATGGGTCGTGGGAGCTAGACATTTACTAGTTGAGATGAAAGCTAATGGGTATCTTTTCTGGCTAGCGAACTAGACATGTCAATTCCAGTACGAATTGGCAGAAATGTCGTGCATTCAGATACATGTATATATCTGAAATATCTCAAGAAAATGACAAGCATGTAACATAGCATTTTTATATGATGAGACTGTTAAATTAGTGGCTGCTCTATGTGAAGAAAAGGAAGTTCCTTTCCTGGTGCATGCATTTAGATTTCTGGAACTTGTGAGATTGCAGTGCACCACATGTCCATGGGGAAGGAGTTTTGCGTTAGGATACAAAAGAAATGCTCATCATCATCACCTTACCTTTTTACTTAATGCTTGCACATGATAGACGTCGACGTCTCCGCCAGATGAGAATATGATCTGTTCGACAGAGCCATCAGGCTTGGTCCGCTCAGCAAGAACAAATTCCTCAGGCAAGGGCTCTTCTTCCTTTTGGATAACCTGATCCGACTTGTTTAAAAGGCTGCAACATTAATTTTTAATTAATAAGATGACGATCCATGAAATTAAGCAGTTGTGAGAATTAATTGAGTTGAAATGTATAAGTAATGTTGTACGGTAAGAATTATAATAATAATAATGATGAAAGAGGTCGCAGGGCAGGGTTTATAATTCCCAAAAATAAATTACTGACCCTGATTTCATGGAATCCCAAAGAGAAGCATGAAGCCTAGAAATCTTCCGGTTCATGGAACCTGCAGCAACATGAGATGAAAGGGAAGAGCAGCATAAAGAGTGGAGAGGTAGTAATGATAATGATAAAGGAACAGAGAAGCAGCAATAAGTAGCAATCCAGTAAGTTAAGTACACATAGATAGATTAATTAACAAACAGATTGATATTTGATAATTGATACTACTAGTAGTGGTCTCGGTCGCGCAATTGAAATATTGAATGAATGAATAGTGAAATAAGAAGCAAATAAGATAGAATAGGTACCTCCGGTGAGATTCGTAAGATGAAAGGTAGGGCGGAGAGAATGATCTTGTTGGTTTCGAATTGGAGGATAACTGCAAAGCAAATCAATTGCAAGTAAGCAAGCAAACTTGATTCCGATTCAAATATACTGAACTTGAATTGGATTGAATGAATGGTAAGTGATTGGATAGAAGAAGATACTCACAGCAACTGCTGCTGCCTGAGTGATATCGGAGTTAGTGGTGCCGCCGCCGCCGCCGCCATATCAGAGTGAAGTGGAGTGGAGTGGAGTGGACTGGATTCAACTGGGTAACCATGTCCTGTCCTGTCCTGTCCTGTCCGTTCCATCTAATCTAATCTAATCTATGATCTATCTCAAATGGACGGCCGCCGCTAGACCCGCTTCTTACTCATGGGCTCACCGATAAAATTAGGGAAAGCATGACTCAACAGAAGCAGAGCAGGCCCAGAGCCCAAATTGGGGAAAGCATGAAGAGGCCCATAAACCCAAATTAGGGCATGATTTCCTCCAGAAATGGGCCATGAGCCCAAAACTGATTTCCTCCACAACAAGGTAAGTGACGGACAGAAGAGAAGAGAAGGTACTTACTCGAGTCTAGAGTGGATAGCAGCGAGCAGGAGGAAAGAGGAAGGAGAATAGCTAGCTAGCAATAGCATCATCGTTTCGTTTCGTTTCGTTTCGTTTATAATGATAATGATCTATCTATCTATTCTAGCAATAACATCATCGTTTCGTTTCGTTTATAATGATAATGATCTATCTATCTATTCTGCTGCAACAATAATTTGACGGAGATCCAAGACGTACGAACGAATGTGTCAAGGACGAATTGAATTGAAGAAGCGTATCTGAAGGAGAATAGATGATTGACCAGAACTATGGCATGGCATCAATCAACCACGGGCTCCAATTACTAAGTACGTCCGGTCCGGGTTTTGAGCTCGCGAGCTAGCTTCTCAAACCGTCTACCTCACTTGTTGATGTTTTACCTCCCAAGCTCACTCTAGTATCTCACTCCACTCCGAGAAGCCTCATGTTACTTGTAATAGTGTATGCATTGCTGACCTCTCTCTCTCTCATTCATAACAATGTTGTTGCTACTTGCTAGCTGAAAATTAAATACATACTCCTACTTCACTTTAGTATGTTTTGTTTCATTTTAGCATCGCATTTAGTTTCAGGCAGCTTGTTTTCTTTCATTTTAGCATGGTTTATAGTGTGAGTGACCTCATGCTCACAATCATAAGCTGGATCAGTTAGCAGTTTATCAGTAGCAGATTCATAATATTTACCACCATTTGTGTGTAGAATAGAGGTTGTAATTGTCTCATGACCATCTCTTCTGCTCATTGTAATGTTGATTGTTTATCACAAAATAAAAGTTGAAACACTGAATATGGCAAGAAAAAAAGTAGAACTTGCATACATTGCTAATCCTGCAGAGAGGAAGGCTAGTTTCAAGAAGCGTGCGAATGGGCTCGTAAAAAAGGTTGTTGAAGTAAGTACTCTCTGTGGGGTTGACGCTTGTGCTGTAGTTCACAGCGAAGACAACATGCTTGCTCAAGTGTGGCCATCACGAGAAAGGGCTCTTCAAGTCTATTCACGTTACCTTGATCATTCCGAGGTAGAACGAGACCGGGTGAATTTTAACCCGGTCACCTATACCGAAGATCGAATAAACAAAATGAAGGAGCAGATAGCTCGTTTGCGAAAGACAAACATACAAGAACAAACTGAGCAATTCGTATGGAAAAGTAGGGTCGGATTGGTAAGTTCGGAGGAATTGCATATGCAGGATGACTCTCAGTTGATGTCATTTATCAAACAAAAGTCAGATGGGCTTATGTTTAGGATGGAGGAACTTCAACAAAAATAATTTAAGAATCATGTGGCTTTAGGGTTTCTTTCGATCGATGTTGCAACGTCCTCTATATTGTAGCAGATATATAACATATTAATGTGTTATCAGATGTAGGGGTTCACGTAACATCACGTTTTTCATAACCAACACATGTTTTCCTTTTCTTTTAAGGAAATTAATGTTCAATTTTCTTCTTCTTTTGGTATGATATATCTAAATAATTTTATTTCTCTACGATGTTCTACATCGCAACAATATTTTTGTTTACATGTAGTATTCAAATTTAATATTTGGTTTCAATGGTGTATAATGAACATAAACACTCATAATACAGTCATGCCGGTAAAATCAAGATAATAAAAAATTAATTACTAATAACAATAAAATAAAAAAATAATATACCAGTTCAATGCGCATAAACATTTAGAGTAACATTTAAAAAAATAATGAAAAGTAAAAAATAATATTCTCTCCGTTATTTTTAAAGGTTTAATTTTTACCATCTAGAGATAGTTTTTTAAACGTTAGCGTTTCCTTTTTTGAAAACTCACTATCTCCACTTATAAATTTGTTATCACTTTCTTTCATACTTTATGAAATTCACTAAAATCAAATGATAAACCTATTAAAAGGACGGAGGAAATAATTCAATTTTATACGTATGAACTAACTGGTGAATAGTAACTTAGCAGATTGACAGTTTACTATGAACTTCATAACCAATTTCACGTGATAGAGGTACAAGACGTGCTCAATCTCAATATATATGTACAGTATATCGTATAACCGGAAGCAAGTAGTGTTGCATAATATGCTAGCCAAGCATGATTGCATCAAATTCGGTTGGATTGTATTTGAATGCGTGGGATCGATTTTTGGATGAGTTGGCTTAATTCTCTATTTTCTTTGGGATGTAGGAGTACATACTATTGTAACTAGTATGGTTTAGACTCGAGTTGAGTATACCATCTACCATTATTGTTGAAAGAGCATATATGTCTGGAAAACATAATCAATATCATATGTTTAAACTCAATTATCGTATTATTGTACATAATTAAGAATTACTTACGTATTATTGTACATATAATTTTTTTTTTGATAAAGATTGATATATATTTCTAGTTTTGTATTTCAAATATCTCTTACACTCCGTAAACGCTTGAGTTTCTAATATATTTTGATGTTTAAAAATAAACTTGCACATATAATCTTTCTAGCTGAAGTGATTAATTTTACTCTCGTCTCTAAAGAAGGGGATTGATGTCTAATACTCTAATTACAATATCGAGCTCCTTCATGTCTTTTTACTACAAAATGTTTGGTAAGAATAGCAAATATTGGACATATATATGTAGAATTTTAAATAGACCTCCCTTTTTAGATTTGCCTTTTCTTTTTTACTTCTTAATTTGTGGAGATGTTGTATTCTTAAAGTGATCTTATACTAATTTTCAAATAATAGCTCTACATTGAAAATTGCCCACTATGATTGGTTAAAATTGTGAACTTATAATGACGATTGACGAGATGTTTCAAGCTGACCAATTAGACGACAAAATTGATTTTTATATAGTTTGCACTATATCGTGAGGTATTCGACCCCAAACAAAAGTAGTAGACGACTAGACACTTAATTGTTTGATGAAATAATGCAAACAAGGTTGTACTTTTCTAATTTCAGGTCGGTACAACCTGAATACAGGTCTTCGTTCGACGATCATCAGTTACGATCTTACAAACTATATTATATTAATTATATTTTAATAGTAAAATATTAATGTATTACTATACCCATACTCAAAGTTTAATTAATTTGATAAATAAGCTTTTATTATACAATTATACAACCGTACCAATTAAACATAGTAAATTAAACATTTAGGGCCATTCGTTTCATA
>JAYMSR010000405.1:0-14506 GCA_036897825.1 Plantago rigida
TTTCTAAATATAGTAGAAATTTTATGAGTCCAAGAGTATTCTTCTTTTTATTTCCGAGATTGAAATGTTTTTATCCCAATGAGTACTTTATTAAAGTAATGATAATTTTAGGTTAAAATGTACAATACTCCCCGAGTTATTAAAAATGTCAACGTAATCCCTTGAGTAGTTGAATTAATAAATTACCAAATTCATTTAAATTATTAAAAAATGTGCGTGAAATTAATAAATTAATCTGTACTTTATTAAAAATGTGCAAAAAAATTACATGAAACCCCTCAACGTTATCTTTTGACGGCCTGTCAAATACCCTTGCGTAAAGTGTAAGTAGGAAGATTTCACACACATTTTTAATAATTCAATGTAAACATTTAATCATAATTTTAATACATATTGAATCATTTTATTAACACTCCAGTTAAATTCATAGTCAAATACTATTATTCTTCTGGGTACAAAATGATCGACCCGTTCCACGCCGCTAATCCCACACTACTCCTTGTTCATAATTTCCATTGATGATATTTACATCACTCTGTCAATTTCTTCTTCACCCACTGCCACTGTAACTCCTTTTACCACGATCTAATGCTAAATTTCGCTGAGCACATAAATTCCACCAACTCTCTCTCTCTCTAGGGCTCAGTTCATTCATTCAAAATCCCCAAAATTCCAACTCCATTGTTATGCAATCACTCAATTCACTCCACTGAGATCGAATTCACCATGTCCAATCCACCAGGCGATGGTTTTCCCAAGGGGATAACCCTCTCCAACACCGTTCACTCCGAGGTAGCAACTTGCTTGCCGCTGCCGTCGCTCCCGGTGGCGTGCGGCGCCCTGGAGGAGGAGCTGCGGCTGTTCGATGAACCAGGTGGGAGCTCTAGGTCGAATCGAGCTGGTGTTTCGAAGCAGATAGCTGATCTTCTCCGGAATGCCGACGTTTCTTATTTGTGAGTGTCGTTTGTAATTGGATTGATTTTTTTGATTGTTTGTTCGGTTGAGATAGATTGGAGTTTGGTGATTGATGTAGATTTGGAGATGTTTTGAGGTTGCTTTGGGGAAATGGTGATTGATTTGGATTTTTTTTGCATCTGGGATATGTGATGATGACGGGTTTGGAGAATTCTGATTAGTCTACTTGTTTATGCTTGGATTATTTTGATTAGTTTAGTCTTTTTATTTTTATTTTTAATTTACATGTCTATGTTTGGAGAATTTGTACAAATACTAGAATTGTGGTGCATAGCATGTCCAATTGGAGATGTAGTTATAGTTCGTGGTTGTCTATTTATTTTTTGGTAAGTTATGTTGAGGTTTTTGGAGGTTGGTGATCGGTGATGTTTCGTGGAGTTGTCTGTTTTGGATAAATGGTGATTAATACTGAAATTTTTACATCTGGGAGATGTGATGATTACGGATCTGGAGAATTTTGATTAGTTTACATATCTCTAATACTTGTTTATGCTTGGATTATTTTGATGAGTTCAACTATTTTTTTAAATTTAAATTTACATGTCTATGTTTGGAGAATTTGTAGTCATATGAGAATTATGGTACATAGCATGTCCAATTGAGTTGTAGTTAAGGTAATTTGTGGTTGTCTATTTTTTTTTGTGTGTGAGTTATGTTGAGGTTTTTGGAGATTGGTGATCAGCGATGTTTCGTGGAGTTAGTGTTGAAACTTGGAGTGTAATTTGTCTGTTCTGGATAAATGGTGAATAATACTGAAATTTTTGCATTTCGGATCCGTGATTTCGGGTTCAGAGATTTTAGTTAGTTTATCTATATTAATGTATACATAGAATCTGCATATATAGCAGAATTGTGATACATATGTGAATTGGAACTGTATCCTCACATTTATTGAGGCTAACCATTGGAGAGACAGTAGTTGTATTCCCAATTATAATGCTTTCGACATTACATGTTCGTCCGATTCTAATCCCGATTCCATTAAATTTATGTTAACCATTGGGTGATGCATGAAAGTTCAAATATATAAAAAGATGTAGAACCATTTAAATCATTTGCAGTATGATTTGGGGAATTTTGATTAGTTTACTGTTATCTATTTATAGTTATTTACGTGTGACAAGAATCTGCAGAAGTAATAGAATTGTGGTACATATATGGATTTGAAGTCGTACCCTATCACCTACTGAGGCTAAGAATGGAGAAACAGATGCTCCTAATTACAATGTTGTTTGACATTGAGGGTTATGGGGTTTTAATTCTGATAACGTCACATTCATCTGTTCCATTTGGTGATTCATGAAATTTCTAATATACAAAATGATGTACAACCAATTAAAAGATTTATTTGTATTTATCTCTTCCTTCCTTCCTTTCTTTCTTTCTCTAGCCTCACTTATGATTAATCATGTACTTGAACAAATTTTAATTGATCGTACCTTTCAAGCGTCTATTTCTTTTCCAGTTGCAAATAACCCTAAAGTTTTGTGATGGAGTATTCTAATTGCATTTTGTCAAATATCCATGCCTGTGATCACAAGTCACAACAAGGTTTCTCTCGTAAAACCTCTTTCTCAAATTCAAAATAGTGAAACATGACTCTCAAACTGATGGTTTTCAAAGTAAATGTCATTTTTAGTTAAGTGCACGGGGAAAAATAAATCTGCTAGCATAGAAATCTGAACTACCGCATTATGTAATGTATATAATCATAAACTTCTTCCTGTGACCTTGAAAACCAAGCGGACTGGATTTAGAACTTATAAGGCAGAAAGAGAACGACCCCCAACATTTATCATACGAGCTATCCTCGGGGTAACACTGGAGAGAGAAAATTTGTTAGGATTTGATGACTCATATTTTGTTGCTTTATGATATAGTTTTAATCAAATCACTTAAACCCTACATTGATTACATCCCTAACATGAGTAAGAATCCAAAATAGCGTGTTCATAATAAATTTCCTGATATGGATTTGACAAATAAGAAGTGGAATCGAGCATATGGATTCCCTACATGAGCTATCCTCCTGCTAATGGTATTACATATCACTGAATATGTTACTGTCTTGCTACCCGGCAGGCTGCAATACCAATTAGACTAACAGCTCCATAATAACAGGCTGATTTTGGTAACCTTGTTGGTGAAAATCAAATGGATGTTCATAGGCAAGCGCACTGAATTTTCTAAGTTATCGCCATTCATTGCCTATGAAAGCCAGCGTCATATTCCATACAAATGATTTTATGTTAATTTGACACAATATTTATGGTTAACTTACATCCGTTTTTCTTGTCCTGCAATTGGTGAATAATTGCTCTGACAAAGCTCTCCGTGTAGGAACCTCAAAGATGAAGCCAATCCTCCACCTAGTGGGTTAGAGGGAAATAACCTTGTCAATGAAGTTTTGCAACACAATCCTAAAGCTTTTGAGCTGGTCTCGTCAGGTAAAGTTTTCCATGTTCATGGCATTAAGTTGTTCAGCTTAACCATAGATATTGTTTGAAAATTGTTGGCAATTATGTGACGTAATTGACTACCCACTACCCAGATCTTTGGGTCAGGAAGCTAAGTTTGCATAAGTTGCAAAATTTCCCTGCATTACAATTTTCCTTGACAGCATCCAATCGAAATACAGCATGATGCCTAACAAACCCTTTTGACACTTTTAGGCTGTTTCATTCTTCCAGTCATCATTGATGATACTAAATAACGAATGCATGTCCTTTTCATAATATAATGTTGACTATTCCAACCGTTTCATGCTAGCTGTATTTCATCTTGCACATTAAACTTATGTTATCTTATAAGTATATTTGAAGTATTCTTTTGCGGCCGGAAGGTACACAAATCTTGAAGTTATTGCTTAATATCACTATGCTTGAAGGTTTCAAGGATAGCATCTCTCACACTATCCAAATGATGTTTTCAAAATATATCTGGCATAAGTTGAGTTTAGCAAAATCAAGGCGTAGATAAAATTTAATGAGTTTCTGTTATTCAATGACTCAGTTGACTATATTATCCTTTTCATTTCCTTTTTGTCCCCTTCCTTTTCTATTTTTGGGTTAAGTTCCCTATGTTATTTTATTTCTTTCTTTTGTCCTGCATCACACACTTTATGCGAGTGTGTCTTCAAAGTACTAGAAAATTATACAAATTCAAATGCCGACCAAACTACTAATTTCAAGTATTAGATGTGCATATTCTTTTATGAAGAAATGAGCATGTGGCCGTAAGTATTAAGGAGTATAATGAGCTCATTTACCATCTATAACTGAGAGCATGCTATCTTATTTTTCCCTAATAAAGGGTAAGAGGATTAGACCTTATCTTTTTCTACCAGCCCCATGTCCACCTCCACCACACCATTTTGCACTTGTTTGCAGAGGCAGAGCCAGGAAGGAAAAATGGGTATGCTGAAAACAAGAACCTAAAGATTAGAAAAAATAATATAAGGGAGATGATCAGATTCCATTTTCCTTTTGGCTTGTGGGGGATCGCACCTCTGTCTATTGTTCCTCCCCATACAATGTTGTAATGCACTAACAGGAACATTATGTTGTTGACTAAGCGTCTTGCATGTGTTGGCCGTTAGATGCTAAAATTGGACAAGGTTTATTATCAATTTGTTTTGGTCGAAAGAATTAGTTCTAAATAGCATATAAGTAGTGCCATATTTTAGTGAACCTTGTCCGAAAAATAAGGCTATTGTGGAAGCATCAGGATAGGAATTGATAAAAGAGGAAAAACATTTATGAACGGATAGGATTTGATGAAATAGTTGCCAATATAGCTAGCCATAAAAAAACAATAAAAAAACAAAAGATGGGTGAAAGCTCTCAAGTCTCAACATAGTATTTAATATCTCAACTAAGAATTCAATGAAATCTTGCCGCTTTCTAATAAAGTGTTGAATAATGATCCAAGTATTTATATATAGACTAACAAATCGACTGAAACTAGGAATCGGTTAATTTTCAATTTATTCAAAATCGTACTAAAATCTTTAGTACCACTATCCCTGTTCAATCATTTGTCCCTCGCGGTGTTGGATAATTGAATATGGAGATGAGAGGGGTTGGAATTTTTTTTAGCTTCTTTACCTTTTTCAAATTTATATTAAGTGTACGTGTAGACTTGTAAACTACTTTAATGGATTATGTTTCACATTCAAGATAATGAATTGACAATCCCATATAGTTTTCACTGTCATGGGAATTTTTATTTAAACAAGTATATAACAATATCTTTTTTAGAGTATATATTCTCACTTATTTCAACCAAATAAACAGTTTGCAAGTCATTTTACAAAGTTTGAATTTTCTTTTAAGGTCCATGAATTTAGGTAACGCTCTTGGTGTTTAAAATGTGGTTTCACTTTAATTACTATTCATATTGGGGGAGAAATATTGTGTCAACCTGTTGTCAATGCAACACATTGTGGGTGGTTGCTACTCTGTTATTTACTGCATTATCTAGTGATTTGTCATTTATGCTCTTCCTAAATTTGATCAGCGCTTTCTTATATGATGGTGTTTGATAAGTATCGCCTCCTTGCTGTTTTGGAGTGAACAATGCAATTGCATACTGGAAATAATGGATATTGCCTGGCTATTATTTATCGTGTTATACAAGTTTCTCAGGTCATCTTGCTGAGGAGACCGCATACACTGCCAATTCAACCGAATCAAGGCTCCCTGAGAAGAGCGAGCCCGTTACAAATCAAGGACAGAGTGACTACGTAGTAACTAAAAGTAGCACGCGGGATCATCGTGCTAACAAAGTAAGCCCGTTATGAACTCCCTCTGATAGTTCAATATCTTTTGGTGGACACTGATTTATTGTAATTTTCAGGATGCTATTACCCCAAAACTAAAAATTAAAAAGAAAAAGAAAGATGAATACTCGGCAGCAACATGTCCTGATCCGCAAGAGCTTCAAGGTTGTTGTAACTTTAGTTTATTTAACTTTATATAGCATTATACTAGTATTTCAATTAAACGTTCTTTTCTTTTGTTTTCTTTTCTTTAGATGCAGCTGTGTCAAGCTTTTGCGATTTCTTGGAGAATTTGGTGAGTAAAGCTGAAATTCTCAGCGATGAGCGAGATGAAACAGAATGGGAGCCATTGTCTCTAGCTGATCTTAGAGCGCTTGTCAATGAGATCATGTCAATTCGAGCTAAAGCGGCACTGCACATGATTCCTGTAGATGACATTTTGAGGATGTTGAAGATTTTAGATCACCAGATACATCGGGCTGAAGGGCTGTCCATTGGTGAACGTGAAAGTGTAAGTTTGGATTCTGACCACCCTTGTTACCATGCTCCCATAATTCTTTTCCATGAACCAGTTTCTGTGTAGTTTGGCCTTTTGTGGTCATCATTATGAACAAAGTGATCATTGTTAATAACTGTGAAATGGTTAGGGATGTTTATATTATCTATTGAATTTGTTAGGTCAGTAATATTAATTATTATAGTAATGATAATACTAATACTCATAATAATTATAACAATGTCTGATGCATGCATTGACATATTTCTGTTTTTATTGATGTTTGTTGGAAAGTAAGACAAACTACCATAGTAACCAGTAGTTGTCAGTTGTCACATATCAAATTTATGTTTACATGATTGATGTGATTATCGATTTAAGTATTAGGTGTGAGATTAAAGACCCAAACATATAGTTAGACTCAATAGTTCATCAAAGTGAGAAAAGAGGAGAAATAAAATAATACAAAGGAAAGGCATGGGGGCCAACTGGCAAATGGGCTATAGCAATAAATTGAATTGTTTATTAGTTTTCTTTAAGAGGCTATTGGTGTTATTGTTTCTCTGCTTTCCGAGATTATTCTATTCTTAATTGCAGTGAAGTAACCATCTTATGCCTCTTAATCTCCTTGACTTTCAGTCAGATGTAGACGTGGTTTCCCCCATTTATTGCGCTCTGGAGTCGATTCATGCAGCTTTAGCTATTATGGCACATGATGGCATGGCTAAACAGATTTATAAGGAAGAGGTATGGGTTAAGCACATTATCCAACTGGAAAATGTATTCTAAAGTATGCCTGCTATAACCTGTATGGAAGTTGTCGATTAATCTGAACGTTTGCTTGTTGCCGTGGTATTTACGTGCCAGAATATTGAAAGGATCATCGAATTCTCAAGACATCAAGTGCTGGATGTAATGATTGCTTCTGACCCAGCATATCGTGCCTTGCATAAACCAAAAATTAATGAGGCTACTGATGGTATGCTATCTTTCTAGCAGGTTCTGCATTTAATCAGTTCTCAGCTTCTAGTCAATCCATGAGTTTCTATTGCTCTCCTTTTTCCGCACTTGAAAATAATGTCCAGCAAATATTTAGTACTCTATATTACTGTATGAGGTCTCAGTTTAAATTAAACTCAACTAGTATTCAATTTTTCTACTGAGTCAAGAGCTTTATTATGTTCACTTATCAGATAAGGGTTTTCATTATCTTTGCACTGATAAGGAGCAATTTTGTCTACCAAAGGTTTCGGGCCGGGAGCAAATTTAACTGATCGTCATGTTTTTAGTCTCATTTGTAATCTTTGTAGAGTTCCTAAACTCCATTTAATTCTAAATTTATGGTAAAATCATAACATTTAACAAAAGAGGGCCAAATATTAGGAATCGTGTTTCATGACTGGCCCACCAAAAAATCTATGCAGGTGTACTAGCGAAAGAATGAGACAGTCCGCTTTTTAGATGATGTCATAATTGTCCACCTATTTCCTTTTAAGTCTGACCTAATATAAATCATCATAATTGCATGTCTATTTTAATTAAAAAATTGAATAAAGGAATATTTAAATAAAGAACGAACAATCCTAGGTTACCTGACATTATGGTTAAAAACATAAGGATCCCAATTATTGGATAGGAGGTGGTTTAAGATAAATTTTAAAGGAAAAAGAATTAGGATTCCTACAAAGATTGCTCTAAGAGATCAAATGCACATTGCTTCTGTTCTCCCTTCTCACTCCTGTTTCTGTTTCTTTATAGTATCTGATGAAGATGGAGATTACGGGGATTTTGGTTCATCCAGCAAGAGAAGGCGGACTTCTAAGTCTCTTAAAATTAAGAAATCAACTATGAACACGTATGATGCAACCTATTTTCAATCGTTACAATGCTATAGTTGCCAAAAGTATTTATTCAATTGAAGCATCTATATGATTTTTGGTCCATGTAACACAAGCGCAAATCTGTCTGTGTACTGTGTATGCACAGTTTGTCTTATTTCCTTCTATGCTAATAATCTTTTTCTTCTATTAGAATGTCTGCAACAGTGAATGTGATACTTCAGAAGTTGTGTACTATACTCAGTTTCCTCCAGCAGTTGTTGTCAGTAGAGCGCCTTTCGGATAGTTGTATTGTTCAGCTCGTGAGAACTAGTTTACAAACCTTTCTGGTTGATAACATTCAGCTTTTGCAGCTGAAAGCAATTAGTCTGATTGGTGGGGTAATGAGACTTTCTCATCTTGCTACTTTCAAAAAAAAAAAGAAGAAGAAGAAGAAGAAGAGAAAGAAAGAAATTCTCATCTTGCTCTTTGGTCTGGTCTAAATCTGAGTTTATGCATTGACTGTTTTCGCTGAATTAAGACCTTGTTAAATTCTAATTTGCAGATATATTATGTTTACACTCAGCATCGGTCTTATGTGATGGATGAAACTCTACAAGTCCTCTTGAAGATGCCACTTGCGAAAAGAGTCCCAAGAACTTATCATCTTCCTGATGAAGAACAAAGGCAGATTCAGTTAATCTCTGCTCTTTTAATACAATTGATTCACTCTAGTGCGAATCTTCCCGATGTTCTGAGACAGACCTCCGGGAATCCTTCTCTCGACATTCCAATTGATGTGGATTATCCATCCAAATGCCATGATGCTATCACGGAATCCTGTTGCCTCTTCTGGAGTCGAGTTCTTGAGCGATATACCAGCACCAAAAACCAAGATGCATCTGAGATGAAGTTACTGATGGAAAATCTTGTTACAGATTTGCTTACAACTTTGAACTTGCCTGAATATCCAGCCTCAGCTACTATTCTTGAGGTAATATTTTTGCTTATTATTTCTTTGATTATGAGCTTGAACTTACCCGCTGTTTCTTTAGGTTCTATGTGTTCTACTACTTAAAAATGCCGGGTTGACTTCGAAAGATGTTGGAGCGCGGACAATGGCCATTGAGCTTCTAGGCACAATTGCTTCCAGACTGAAACATGATGCTCTCATCTGTAGGGAGGAGAAGTTTTGGATTGTACAGGAGTTGAGGAACAGTGAAACAGATGATCTAAGCTATCAGACAGATATCTGCTCTGTTTGTTTGGATTCATTGAATGAAAAATGTTTTGTATGTAATGGTTGCCAGAAGTCGTTTCATGTTAATTGTATGGAAAGCAGAGAGCTAGAGGTTTCTTCTCGCGACTCAAATTGTCTATTCTGTATGTATGAGAAACAACTTGTTTCCTTGAAAACATACAGCGACTCCCCGGACAAGGATGTGCAGAAAAAACATCAGAGGAATTCGGTAAAGTCTTCACAGGCAATAGGCATTGGCATGGAACTGGAGATCGTGCAGCAAATGCTTCTGAATTATTTGCAGGATTTGGGGTCTGGAGAAGAACTACACCTCTTTACAAGATGGTCGGTTTCTTCGTAACACATCATTTTTCGTGAATTATTTAATGTGTATAACTTAATAAAACAGTATTTGCCTGCAGGTTTTATTTATGCCTTTGGTACAAGGATGACCCTGCTGCGCAAGAAAAGTTATCTTACTATCTTGCAAGGTTCAAGTCAAGAGCAATTGCACGTGATTCTTACTCCTCCTCGACCTTCCTGTCAAGGAATTTGGTCAAAAAGATTACTTTAGCATTGGGACAAAAGAGTTCTTTTGTAAGGGGATTTGACAAGTTTCTTCAACTTCTCCTGGTGAGTAAAAGTACTTGCCGTGAAGATTTTTTTTGTTCAAAAATTAAAATTTGTATGATTCTTTAAACAGGCAAGTATGACGGAGCACACTGCAGTGATTCGTTCTAAGGCATTGCGAGCGGTACTACTTTAACTAGCACTATAGTAATGTTTTCTCTTTTGTTTTCCATTCTTTTTTTTGTATTCATCCCTTGTATGGTGGATACTGGAGGATTATCTTCTACTTGTAAGGACTCATCCTTGAATTTTTTTTTGCACTCCCAACAGGTTAGTTTGATTGTGGAAGCTGATCCAGAAGTTTTGGGAGACAACCGTGTCCAAATGGCCGTTGAAGGGAGGTTTCAGGATAGTAATATCTCTGTCCGAGAAGCAGCACTAGAGATTGTTGGTCGCCATATTGCTTCTCATCCTGATGTTGGTCAAAAGGTACTTTGGTTGCCTATGCTCGTGCTTAATGCTAATTGGGTCTGCTTCAGACCTCTAACTGCTAGGTTCTTTGTGTAGTATTTTGAGAAAGTAGTGGAGCGAATAAAGGATACTGGATTAAGTGTCCGGAAACGGGCTATCAAGATCATCAAGGAAATGTGTACTTCCAGTTCGGACTTTCTGCAATATACTACTGCTTGTATTGAGCTAATATCCCGCATCAATGACGAAGAATCCAGCATACAGGTACTGCATAAAATATTGCATGCATAACTTTTTACAAACCCTCCTTTTGAAGATTTTTTCCTGATTAGTTGTATGTATGTCTATTGCCCTTGCATTTTCAACCCTTCTAATATTCTGTAACCATTAACAATCAGCAAATTGCAGATAATTAAGTACATGTTAGAATTTCATAATGGTCCTTGTAGTTGTATATGTTTTTTCACAGCAAAGATTGAACCGATTATGTGATAATACTTCCTCCAACCCGGTCAGAGCTTCACATCTTGCCATTTAGTAGTCCCAAACAAAACTTCCCATTTCCATTTTTTCGTAATTAATCCCACTACCCACTTAACTATACCCTCATAAAACACACATATTTACTACTTTGTCAACCCACTATCCATTTTTTATTCGTTTTTTATTCTTTCTTTACTTCAATAATTAACTTTCTCCAATTTTTCAACCCACTATGACCTTTTATTCAATCTTTAACAAAATGGGAAGCTTATCATAGGACGGAGGAAGTACAGTTCAATCATCATAAATTGGTGAGGAATGTAATTATGACTATCTATTTTGTTTAACACGTAATAAGCTAAATGATTTATCGACAGACCATTACATCTCTCTGAATGAACACTATCTTTAGCGACCATCACTTATATATAACCCAATAACAAAATATCAAATCCAACCGATACACTACAATATCTTAATGCCTTTACACATATACCCTGCACATACTCTCTCCCGTACAAACAACTATGGTAAAAACCAATCTAACTGATAATTTACTTTTTCAGTAATCATAAATAATCAAATGGCATCTTGCCAATCAATCAGGGCAAATCCAATTCAAAGTTTCTAGTGAATTAGTATGCTGCTGCTAGCCCAGTTCTCATCTTGTTTGACTGAGCCTACTGTTCTTTATGTTCTTCCACAGGATTTGGTTTGCAGAACGTTTTATGAGTTTTGGTTTGAGGAGCCTTCTGGTCCTCAGGGTCAGACTTTTAGAGATGGCAGTTGTGTACCTCTCGAAGTGGCTAAGAAGACAGAGCAGATTGTTGATATGTTGAGACGACTTCCTAGTAGCCAAGCTATTGTGACGGTCATTAAACGGAACTTAGCACTTGATTTCTTCCCCCAATCTGCTAAGGCTGCTGGAATAAACCCAGTACTACATGCTTCAGTCCGCCGGCGCTGTGAACTTATGTGCAAGTGTTTGTTGGAAAAAGTTTTGCAGGTATTGCTTCAATATTAGGTCTCTGCATGCTGTAAACATTCTTGTTTTAAGCCATACTCGGTTGCTCACATTGAGCATATAAATGCCCTATATAGTATAATAAATTCCCTCAGTTGAACGTTGTAAGTATGTGAGGAGGAGCTTAACTGATAACTTGGTGTCCAATTTTGGCACTACTCTCTCATGTGTAATGTTTAGTTTTCATTTTCACAACTAAACCACAGGATGAACCCTTCATATCCATCTTGAACCGTACAGTAGTCTTAAAGCTATTATCTCTTCAAATCATCACTTCGGAGCTCCATGGCTAACCAATATTGTCTTTTTTGGCTCTTCAGGTTTCTGAAACAAACAATGAGGAGGGAGAAGGGTGCATGCTTCCATATTTTCTACTCTTACATTCCTTTTGTCAAGTTGATCCGGCATTATGTGCACCGGCTTCTGATCCTTCCCAGTTTCTGGTTACCTTACAACCGTATCTGAAGAGTCAGGTAAAAAATTAGATATCGGAAGCATCAGTTAATAGCTTCTGTGTTACTTCTATGAATCCAGTCAACGATCTATGTTCGTGTAGCTATTAATAAATGCAAGATGGTGTGGAGTCATTAATTTAGATGGTGTTATTTACACGTGTTTTCCTTTGCCCATTCTATGTTTTAGTACAACTTCAGTTTCTGGATGATAATATCATAGATCTCTTGGCGCACATAAATTTATGTCTGATCTCATGATAGTCACAAATTGTAGGCTACTAGTCAGCAACATGTGTCTGTACTTGTTGAAAAGCCTTTGTCAGCACGCATGTCTCCAGTTGTGTGTTTTGAATTTCTTGTGGTCTGTACTCTGTATAATCAAGTTTTGGTAGATGCAGCTATTTATGCGTTCAGTTTTGTTTCGGATTGGAATTATGCTGGGTGACATTCTGTTAATGTTCAAACTCCAAACATAGTTTTTTTTCCTTTATAAGCAGATTCTACAGATCTAACTTTACTGGACTTTTCGACAAATCTTACGTCATGACATGCTCAAAATGGCAATTTATAGCAATTTTTTAGCATGAGCAAATGAGGTTATGCAGGTATGCTAGCAAGTAGTTCGAAGCATGTTCATGTCGCATATGAATAAGCAAGGCCATTTATCTTCCTGTAGTTCCCGATAAGCTGCATGTGTAAAACGTGGAGTCACTGATGCCATATGGATATCCTCTACTTTCAATATTCCAGCTCTAAGAAAGTGCTTGTTGTTTCTTTTGTTGCTGGTTCCTGCAAAATATTTTCACCTTCTCAAGATTCCGTGAATTATGACTACTTGACCTGCTCTTACATTTTACAGTGTGACAACAAAGTGGCTGCACAACTACTGGAGAGCATACTCTTTATAATGGACTCAGTCTTGCCTTTACTGCGAAAGGTTCCCATGAGCATTTTGGAGGAACTCGAACAAGATCTGAAGCACATGATTGTCCGACATTCTTTCCTGGCAGTTGTGCATGCTTGTATCAAGTATATTGCTTCACTCCTGATCATGTTTATTGTATCCCTGCGTTAAGCTGGTGATATCCCCTACCTCTATCATATGCAATTATTTAATTCTATGTCCTTGTAAGTTTGGAGATTCTTTTGTGAAAAAGTAATTTTACCATCTACATGCGACTTTAATATTCTATATCTGCTGGTGGCCAACTTTTATGGTTTTTTTTTCTATTGTTTGTGCTATCCAACTTCATTTTAGCTACTGGGCAATATAGGCTGGTAGATCTACTGGTCCCAAAGTTAGTCATGTCATTGAGATTGGTTTAAGCCTTTGTGGTATGAATTCCCAGATGATGTCCATATAGTGTTTTCATCAAATTTAGGTATTTGATGAGATGTATCATGCACCGTTCAGTAAACATAGTAAACTTCACAACCTGTGATGTAAACACAGAGGAATCACCTATTTGATATCTGTGCTATTTTATTTTTCCTAACGTGTTGGAATAGTATTTTTGGTAAAATTGTCACATCATCTTCTGTATTTTCTCCTTTAGTTGTTTTTCAAGTGTCCGGCACATTTTTCACTTGTTGATGGGCCAGATATACAAATAAAAGCTCACGTAAAACTGATCTACCATTTCATTAATTTGTTTATTTTTTCCTGAATATTGTCCTTTCAAATTATAGGTGCTTGTGTTCTGCCGGTAAAGTTGCGGCAAGAGGAGCAAGTATTGTTGAGTATCTTATTCAAATATTCTATAAACGCCTTAATGCGTTGGGATTTGAAAACAAGCAGGTTAGTAATCATCTTGGAAAACTTGGTATTATGACTTGCTGGTCAAATAGTCCTATTGATGCATGCAAGCGTATCTATGATGAAGTCTTTCCGTTCATAATTCCAAGTAATCTTCATGCTGCTTCCTTATTGACTTTCACAGCTTGTGCTACTTGACAATATTTGTTAAGAGTGCCATTTGAAACTTATTTTGCGCTTTTACATGCTTCAAAGTACGGGGAAAATCCGAAAAAAGTACCTTTAGTTGATACAGTCCGATTTTGGTAATTTAAAATGCAATATTGTCCAATTTAGGTACCCTGTGAGGCTATGATGCGTGGCGGCTTAATTACGCGATATATGTCACTTTGCAAAATACAGAAATTCGTTGGACTAAAACAACACCATGGAAGAACGA
>JAYMSR010000406.1:0-14500 GCA_036897825.1 Plantago rigida
TAAGAAATTTGAAGAAAAAAATGATTTTGCAAATAGCCGGGAAAAAACCGTCTATTTTCCGAAATAGCCGAGAAAAAACCCGGGTTTTTAAGAAATAACTGGGAATTTTCCCGGCTATTTTAGGAATAGCCGGAAATTTTCCAGGCTATTAGGAAATAGCCGGGCTATTTTTCCCGGCTATTTGCCGAAATAGCTGGGGTCCCGGCTATTTGCGAAAACCAAATTTTTTTTCAAATTTCTTAATTTTGAGGTACTAAACACATAAATTTAGACATATTCATTCTTGAAAGTTATAGCTCTTAGTATTATCTACACATAGACACCAAGATCAGTTCGAACATATGAAAATCTTATGACAAAAAGACAAAAAATGATTCAAACTTCCATTTTTTTTTTCCTTCAAAAAATTCCTTCATGCATAACTTCGATATATTGATTCACAAAACAAGATTCTACAATCCCCACAACATATATCCCGGCCGTTTTCCAAATACTGTGTCATCTGTTAATGTCAAGAGGGTGTAATTTTGTACGTGCAAGAAAAAACTTGCAGAACAGGATAAGATGAACATCATAACCGATCAATATTCAAGCAAGCAATCCAATGTCAAGGTAATAAATACCATATCTCAAAAACAGAACCAACATATCCAAAATTTAATGATTTTAGACAAGTGCATAGATTACTGACAAAACAGATTCTAATGGACATTTCAAACGGATCTACTCATCCTCTTGGCTCCTCAATCTGGCAAGCTTGTTGGTCACGACAACATCAAGTTGTGCAGCACGTTCAACAATGTCCTTGCGCTTCTTGGTGGAGATGTTGTGGGCAATTTCCGCAGAGTAAACCCTGAACCAATTAACAAATCAAATATTAAATACAGAATAATAAATTTATTTGTAAAAAACAAAACGTCAAGGTACATTAGATTACCTGTTGTGCATCATGAGCAACTCAAGCTCCTTAACATTGTGGAAGACAAACTTCTTAAATTCATTGGGACAATAGTGGCGAGTCTTATGGTCTGACCCGTATCCAATGTTAGGCATCAAGACAGAACCCTTGAACTTTCTCCTGACCCTGGAATCAATACCCTTCGGCCTGCGCCAGCTTGGCTGTCATTAATGAGAAAATTTGTTCAGTTTCAATCCAATATTCAACATCATCCATATGAGAGCTTCAAACAAACATCATAGAAAAATGTAACTCTTATACAGATGCACAAACTAGAAAACAAAAGTTTCTAAAGATTATGTAAGCAGGCTTAAAGTAACAGATAGCTGGAAAGCAAGCAGCTAGCAGTGTCGCAAGGCCTGTTTCTATTTCGCTATACGCCCAGAAAAAAGAAACATACAGAAACCAATCAACTCTGGACATTAGATACCATGGGCATCATAAATAAAACCTTCAAAAACCCTATTCAAACATAAAAAATAAAAATAAATCTTGTGTAAGCAATCTCAGCCGAAAGATGGTGATTTGTTTTGAGTAATCAGTAAGTTGACAGCAAATTTCATCATTGATTGCTTGCACATTTTGGAAATAAAAATTAAAAATGAATCATATACAAGATACTAGATATAGTTTTGAATTGGAAAAGAAAGATCAGATGGTAGTGCATGTTTTGTTCATCATTCAAAATGCAGACAAGGTGGATAGGTATCCTCATATCCCCACTTCCAACTCAAAATCAAATACAAATGATGTCAATCAAAAGAGAACCAGAAACAAATTTAATATCATAAAACCAACAAGGCAAGTAAAGGGAATCAGATACGAATGTCAATCACCACAATGCATCTATTGATGCAAGTAAGACTGGGGCGACAAAATTACAATCATCACATTCCTAATTCATCTCCAAGAAAACTAAACAAAATAAACTTGCAAGACTCTAAAAGCATGATTAAGTTTTTGAAATCAAATGTAAGCAGGATTAAAGTAACAAATAGCTTGTAATATAGCAGCTATCAGTGTCGCAAGGCCTGTTTCTACTTCATTTATGCCATAAAAAACGAAACATCCAGAAACCAATGAACTCTGGACATTAGATACCACAGGCAATCTAGTTTCTCTAGCTTCTAATAAAGGAAATGATTTTTATATGAGCAAATCTCAGCCAAAAGATGCTGAATTTGTTTGAAATAATTACTATGTATCAGTAATTGACAACAAAATTCATCATTGATTGAATGCTGGTAAAATCCAAAACAGTACAAATCCAAAAACAACTAATGAACAATACAAAAAGGGATCATGGTGAGATAAAGAAGAGAGATCAGATGGTAGTGCATGTTTTGATCATCATTCAAAATACAGAAAAGGTGGATAGGTATCCTCATATCTCCACTTGTATATCCCCATAAATATAGATCTAAAAACACACAGAAATCAAACAGACAAATCTAGCTAGCACTTAGAAAGAGGATTCAGATAAAAATGTCAATCACCACATTACATCTAAGATGCAAATAAGACTGGGGCGACAAAATTACAATCATCACATTCCTCGACCTACTCTAGATTAAGAACAGCAAGTGAATGGGAAAAGCTTATACCTTGACGGAAACCCATCGGTCACTCTGAGTCCTCTTGAACTTCTTCACTCGCTTCTTGATAATTTTCTTATCAAGAAGAGGAATGGCCATTGTTACACTGCAAAAAATAGGATACAAACGAGATCAGTAAACATAAGGAAGAAGGATTTGGCGGAGATGTACGGATGAGATTGACGGCGGCTTACGATTGGAATTAGGGTTGTTCAGCTGAGCTGAGATATGGATTGAAATGATGTCACTGTGTTTATAAAGAAGAAAGGGAGCAATTTAGGGTTTTGAAACATGGGCCAACAAGCCTTCTTCATATGGGCCGATTGTCATTTTTCTATGGGCCGTCGGTCCACGCCTGGATCCAAAACCATACTATATTACATTGGGAGAGTAAAATTCGAAAAATATACTTCATGTTTATTATACAAAAATGCACATGCAAGTTACTCAAGTTTTGTATATTGACAAACTATCCATAAAAGTAATCCGGTCATTTTTTCCATCTGAAAATAACGCGTGATGTTTTGAGAACCATTGTAATATATATTCACATTGGTTTATGTTATCAATGAAGTTTGGTTATAATGATATTATTCTTGTATGTGAACTGTCAAATGGATGATCGGGTAAGTAACATGAAATAATAATTAATTGTTGTAAGAAATCATGTAAAATATTATCAATACATATATGAGTGATCATAGTACATTATTTTATAACGAAAAAAAGAGTGGGTTACTTTGTTTATACCGTAGATTAATGTAAATACTTATATAATTACACACTAAAAACTTTTAGGTTCAATTATGTACAGAGTTGAAACTGTATTCAGGAGGTGCATAGTTCGAACCTTGCCAGATTCAATTATTTAAATGAGTTATAAGGTGGTTAAGGTGGAAGACAAACAGTGGTAATTAAGCCCTTGTAATATAATTAGCTTATTAAAAAAAATATGTACATCTATTATCTATTACTCCTATTATAAAAGGGAAGACCTCCAAGGTAGTTAACGTACCAACTTTCCCCTTTTTATTTTTACCCTTCACTTTAGCATATATTCTCCTAACAATCATTTAGTTCAACTCAAAACTTATTTCAAACCTATCAATTTCCAAACCAAGTGTATTTATGCACCAATGTCATTTTCTTTCTTCTTCCTATTTAAGTCCCTCACATTCATTTTCATTCGTGCACACACACAATATTAATTCAAACTGTTTCTAACTTTACATGGTTAAATCTTATTACAAGTTGCATTATAATATAATTAATAGTCCTTAGATAATTAAAATTATTAATAGTTTGTTCCAATAGTAATAATAAGTTAGAAAGTTAGTATGTGACTATCGCATACCTATTTCTAGTAGTAGTGTATATTGATTTTACTGTTATCGAATCCCTGTAGGATTCAACTCCGCCAATTTCTTATATATACATACACAACTATACCTTCTCTTTTAATCATCATCACAAGTAATTGCAAACTAGTTTCGTCTAATACTTTTTTATTCTTGCTCCAAAACAAATCTTGAATCATCAAGCAATGTCGACTTCTTCCGAGACCGCTGCTCTTGCTGAGAAGAAGATGATCTGCCTGAGATGCTCCGATGGCGAGACTTTTCAAGTCGAGGAGAAGGTAGCCATCAGGTCGCAAACTGTTAAGAACATGCTCGAGGACTGCCCGGATTCTGAGGTATACCCCGTGACGAACGTGACATCCCCGATCATGGCAAGAGTGATCGAATACTGCAAGTGCCATGTCGAAGTTGCAGAAAAGGATCCTGTTGAAGATTTGGAGGCGTTTAAAACTGAGTTCATGAAGATGGAGACGCGCAAGTTGTTCGATTTGATGCTGGCTGCGAATTTCCTAGACGTAAAAGACTTGCTGGATTTGACTTGCCAAACTGCTGCGGATATGATCAAGGATAAGATGCCTGAAGAAGTTCGCGAGATTTTCGGCATTGAGAATGATTTCACTCCTGAGGAGGAGGAAGCGATTCGCAAGGAGAATCAATGGGTTTTTGAGTAGTTCTCTTTTGTTTTCAGGGAAAAACTCTTCTATAGACCGAAAACAGTAAAGTAACTAGTTTATTTTTCTTTGTTTTGCTATTCTATTGCCAAGTAGTTTTATCTTGTAATTCGGTTTTCTCCGCAATTATCGAATTGGTATTTACTTATGTTTTGTGTTTTAATTTTAAACATTATGCACTACAAAATTCACTACACAAATATTATATGTCTTACATGGATATCATGTATTACTCTGTGGAATCTAAAACACAGACCTTGTCCATAGAAGCAACATCCAAGCAATTGTAAATTGAGCAATGGAACTCATAAGAGTTGAGGTCAGGGGAAGTGACATCAACCCAATCTTTGTCAACCTTCTCAACATGTGAATTAGAAGCAAGAACAGCTTCAATCTGAAGTTTACTTAACTGCTTCACCCACTTTTTCATGAAACTCATGGAGAATATAACGTCAAAGTTTTCTTCCAAACTGCTGTTTCCGGAAAGTTTGATGCCAACATCAGCTTTCCGTGAGTTGACAAGGCCAAGAAGTGTGCGGCCCTTTTCGTAACTTTGATGGATACTACACGCCTGAAAAAAGATCAAAACATAATGACAATCAATGTGTGTGGTCTTTGGCTATAGCCTTGATCAAAGCACAGTTCGGAAGGTGCCTTTTTTTCTTGCAAGTGTTCCAAACATCTTTAACAGTGTTCCAAAATAATTTGTTCTTTCCGTTTCATTTAGGACAACGTTTGTTTTTTTAATGGTTGTCAAAAAAGTTACATTACGTTTGAAGTTCAATACAAACATTTTTATATTGTTTGGCAAAGTGTCTCACCTCAATATACTCGACGCCCATGTCGTTGAGATTATCTAACAAGTCCCCTGATGAAAGTGAGCTAATCATGCCACCGGATCCAACAGGTCTCTGGAGGAATTCCCATGGTGACTTCATCAATATCTTATGCTTATCTTGCGAGGCACTGACAACTGGTAGCTTCTCTTCTTCCAAAAACCAGACCTGTTCCGAGATAACATGCCTTTATGATTAAACAGTATACACATGCTAATGAATTGCACGACGTATGCAACTGGAATAATCGCCAATGGAACCAAATAGGGCAGCTGTAATGCCCCATGTGGCCTAATCTTCGAAGTTTAGGGTCTGAAAGAAAAGAACATAATACCTGCACCTAAATGCACTCTGAACTCATTTTACTTAACGAACCTTCAATATTATCTAGGTTTCCGTTTTACATTTTTACGCCCCCAATGAGTTTATGGAGTCAACAGCCTAAACTATGCAACTTCTCGCAAAATTATCACATTAATATGTTTCTCTCAAGCAAATAAAGAACTGGACATAAATTTATTAAATTGATGATCACGGTTCTCTCAGCAAAAAAAAAGATTCTAGATTCGGCAATAATGCATAGATAATTAGCATTCGCTAAAAATGAAATTCTCTGTGCTAGGATAGGTCTCATCAGAACATGCGTATACCAAACAGCTGACGATTTAATAATTAATAAGATAAACAAAATCTAAAAAGCTCATATTTTAAGTGTTCAGATGCAGTAGTAGGGAAGTGGTGAAAGCTGATGTAGTTGACACTTGACAGTAGAAGCCACCAAAAAAGAAAAGCATCAGTATGGTGATTCTATGTCTGTGTGCTTAAATAATGAAAGGCTGCTTTAAGATAAACCTATATTACAAGTTTCGCTTCCAGTGATTTTGTTATTATAGAAGAGGTCCAATTTCTCAGGCCCAAGTGAAACCACAGTAAAACTCAATTATAGATTCTTTAAAGGAAAATTATCTGACCTTTTCTGGATCAAATTCAAAGTAGCCATGAGTTGAGAACAATTCTTGTAGGGAACTGAGCGATTGAGCAGAACAAATCAACACTAGAGGCAAGGACGAGCGGTCCTCAATCTGCAATTCGAGTAATTCAGGTTATTACCCAAGGTTTAACTTGCAACATTAGGTGACAGCTAACATGTTTTCTGCTGAACATACGATTCATGATAGTAACACTGGTTTAAATATGTAATGAGAACATCCATTCAAACAATAGTTGATAAATTTACACTGTAGCAAGATTCTAACCTATGTTAGTTTTTTAATATTATGTTTCCCTTCTTAGATACAGTAGCTAGCTTATAAGCATCTTTTTACATATATAGGCAAATTTCGCTCTTCCCTCCCCTTTACAACTCAACTTCCTACCACTAAGCCATCTTATAACTCTTCAAAAAATATATAGACATAAGCTTTCTCATTCTAGATGATTTTCAAAATATTATGAGTTGATTATTAGGTAACGGATGTTTGTTTGCAAGTAGTCAGTCCAGCCTTTCTTTCTTTGTTATTCATCTGATTCTATTCTACCATTTGGTCAAATTCTACCTTTTAGTATATATTACTCCCTTTTCATCAACTTTTATCCTATTCTTCTTCGATTGTCATGAATTCATCACACATGATCAAATAAGAACAGGAACCACCAGTGGCCCTAGCAGAACTAGATCATGAGTACGAAAACTATGTCAGACAAACCATGGATATAAGCTGTTATGTTTTTGTTATGGATCTGGAAGAACCAAGTCTTAAAATTACCTTAACTAATTTCTGATGGTCATTCAGTAATGCTGTCAAAACGTCATATGAGCTCTCACTTCTCTCGGAGTCAGCAAGATCGGGATTATAGCTCTGATTTGGCTCTTCTATAGTCTGCAATACTAAACATATTGCAGCTTTTCCATTAGAAGTCAAACTGTGACCCTCCCTCTGCAGCTGGCAGCACGGTTCAGAAAGCATTTTGTTGCTATCAGAAATGGCGCTATCTGATATTTTTAGAGTGTTTGATCTTGGAATGGCAGCCAAAATCTGATGCAAGTTATCTCTGGTCCAATAACACAAGACATCAATAAATTGACCAAACTTTGTTCATAAAGATCGGACACTAATGGTTAGAGGCTCAAACGCACAGTACACAGGAGACCACAATTTGCCATAAGGACCATGATTGAGACTTGAGAAATTAAATTTATGACGAACTGCAAGATCAGATATCCATTGTGGGGGGTGGGGGTGGGGGGTGAAGCAGGTCTTTGTGTCAGGTATACAGGGAGTTCAAAATTATCATGTAAAGTTCTTTAACTTTTATTACTACTCGGAATCGGAAATGTTGAAGATAAATACCAAAAAGAGTACCTCATGGACGGCGCCCCAATACTTTGCAGCGCCTGTTGAAGCAGTTTTGAATTTACAGTTACTATTTGATTTGCAAGCAAGCTCGTCTGGTCTTTCTCTCCATATCTAAACCCATGAAATACATGTTGCTGTTCCATTTCACACAGTTTCTTTTTGGCTGCTATAAGGCGTCTCTGAAGCTTCTTTCTTTCTTTCCATTCCTGAAGCAGGTGATCAATATGATAAGGAGGAAGCAAGCTTCATATTGAGAATCACAATAACTCCACCCTATTTACTACTATTAGAATTTAGGAAGTACCCATTAAGCAACATTGATCTCGTAGAAGCTTTCTTACAGATGCCCATTACTAGAACAAGGCATTCAGTCAACGACACAAATCATACAGTACTATATAGTATTGACCATTGATGGCAGGCACTTTACTTTCCAAGCAAAAGAGAAAAATAAAATAAAAAGTCAATTTTGACACCATCATAAACTTGGTGTTTGGCATCGGAAAAAAACAAACAAACAAACTAGAGGCAAAATTGACACTATCTCACACGATAACCAGTCGTTTTATGGCAATGCTAGAAAAGAACCTCAAATGATTGCAATTCATATAGCTAACCATGAGGCAAGAAAGTTGAGAAAAAAAACAATGCTTTTGGAGCTCCTAAAGGTAAACGGGCGCAAGCATTAGCATCTGCAGAAACTCACGCTAAAATCACCATGTATGAGTGATCAAGAGCACCAGCTATATTACAGCCCAGATAAAATCATTAGTCAAATGGTGAAGTAAAAGGTGTATGACTTACAAGCTCGCGTCTTTCTTTCTTGGACTTCTCATGAGTCCGAATATTTAACTCTAGGAGTCCCTTGGGAGGTGTAATCAGCATTTCTCTATTTTCTAGATCAACAACAGGAACAATGGGTTCAACAAACGGAACCCACACCAAGGGACCAGAATCAACCACCTCTTCTTCTGAGTGCCCAGTCTGATCAACTTCAGTGGTTCTGTTTGATTTGAGCTTAACCTGGAGAAGATCACTTGCTCCACTGTTGAAAACCTTGACAACAGTCCCGACTGGTTCCCCAGACGCCTATTACAGTCAAGTAAGCAAAAACATGCCTTACAACCAATGTTATGCAGAAAAAACTTAGGTTTACAAATCGGTACTAATGGACAGTCTACAGAAAAGGAAAAAGGAAAAAAAAACAATGTTCCATTTTAAATTCACAAGAATATATTACAAATGATGAAGTGGATAGGAAAAAAGCTGTTCTTAAGGGTTTGAGGAAAGTCAAAGCAACAAGAGTGGCACTTGTTCCTTGAGAATTCAAACAATTCTTCAGACTAAAACTTAAGCACAAACCTTAAGAATAACTCTCATTCCAATAAGGTCATTAGTATAGAACTCGTCTTCCTCTAGGTCAGGTCTATCTTCATCTTTCACCAGTATAACTGACCCGACAAGTTTCTGTGCCTGGACAACAAAAGCTAACATTTAACAACTGCCATCTTGTAGCACAATTGACATCATACTCAGATAATGAAGCACTTTTGAGCAACCTGTTCTGAGCTGTCTATGCCACTGAATTTCACAAGCCAACTTTGACCAGGGTGCCCTCGGCCCTCCACCAGTTCAATTTCTTGAAGGGTCTCAGCTCCTAAACTCTGCTGCTTCAACCATCTTATTCCTGGCTAGAGAGACATGTCAAGCATTCAGGTACACAGATTTAATACGGTATTCTGCCATTTTCCCCCCTTAAAGCACTGTTCTTCACCAGTTATATCTATCTAATGGTCAATGATGAGTAACATAGAATTGCTTCAGCATTTTTGTTATGCTATTCTACCTTTGAAAATCGCAGCTCAGGAAAATCAGTGCTAGTCTTGACACGGACCTCTCCTTGGAACCCATGGACACCATAAACATAACCAGTCTCAATAAATCTGGAATCAGATGGACTGGTCTGAACAGTTCCTTCAGTAGCTGAAAGTGCAAGATGGTATACTATCAGATATCCAAAGTAGACAGTTAGAGGGACGAATCGCTTATACAGCATCCCTTTCTATCCCACTTTTGCCATTTCACCAAAAAGCAATCAATTAACTCGAAACTGCATACATAATTATATCGAAGTATGGATAAACCACCAATTGAATATAGGATGCAAAAAAAAACAGACCAAAGGGGAGCATTTCTATCTCCAAATAATGCACAATAGTAGACAATCCTTAGTCCTACCATGCTGGGAAATACAAGATGCCACAGGACAACTTTCACAGTATCCACTCAGTTTAACCATACCTCCTCAATGACTAAAATCAACAAAGTTTTAGTACTAAATACACCAGTTTTGACTTCGAGATAACAGAAAGATTGAAACTATAACATCAAACCAACTAATCAACAACTCCATTAGCAATTCTAGATAGGAAAATTTACACTAGTTGAACCTCGAGCAAAAATGACATCGAATCAAGAAAAAAGGCAAGAACAACATGAGTATAGAAGTCTTTACCAGTAGATTGGAGCTTCGAAGAGCGATAAGGTAGGTGTGAATTCAAAGAAGTTAACCGCAATTGATTGGAAAATGAGAAGTTTGGTTGCTTCGGCGTGCAATTGGGAAACGGAGAAAAGTGTGACAGGAAGATAGAAGAAGAAATTGAGGGGCGGCAGGGAATTGAACAAGAGCTGCTATGCATATTTGGATTATGTTTTAGGTTGATTGGGTTCTTGAGAAAACAGGGGAATTCTAGTAACGTGCTTGTTCTGTGCTCTGCTATAGGCTATAGCTGATGTTGATGATGATAATTGCTAAAAATATCAGCAGAGAAGCAAAAAAATATACTATGAGTGAGTGAAAGCTGCTTGTATCAAGTTGTATTTACTATTTAGACTCCCAAAACCCCTCTTTTCTTGGGTTTCCCTTTCCTTCTTCAATAGAAAACATGCATAAACATCACAATAAGGTTCGCCTGTCCTAGGTATATAAGGCGTTCGAACGGTAAGGAAAAATTAAGATACAAAATATTGAATCCTAAAAACGTCGGATTATGCAGATTCAATCATCTCTTTTTCATTTGTTGATCAGACTTGTTTTGATTGTTCGGTTTAAGGCAACATGTATTTTTTTCTCTTGAAAATTGTAAAAACGAAAATACCTAGTAAGATACTTCAATTACAGATGAATTCATGTGGATCCAGTTGTGTAAACCTCTATTGACAAATATTGCAAGAGAAATTTGTCTGATGTAGATTGCAGATGTTCATGCTCTTGATTGAAATTTTGGTTTATCATGTTGCATACGTAGTGTTAGCTCCTTTGATTTGGAACTAAACCCTCTATTAACTTTGTTTTCCATGAACACTACCAATCAAGAGTTCAATTCTTCTATGAAAATGTTGGTCTATGGAACTTAGAGTAGAAGAATAGCATGATCTTAAACTGACTTTCTCTTTGTTGTTTTTTGAGACTACATTGCAATCAACTTCCCCAATTTTCATGTGAGAACTATACAAAATCCGATCATATCAGATATAGATGCAAATAAATCAGCACCCCCTTTCCAAAATCCAGAGTCCGCCCCTAGATATTACCATTTCACAAACATTACATTACATTGTCCACCGGTTCTGACTAGGGACTAGCCCTGTAATGTCCCCCGGTTCTGACTAGGGACTAGCCCGGGTGACGCCTTGCTAATTTCATTGCAAACCAAGTCTGGTAAACCAATCGGGAACATCCCAAGCGTGAAGAATCTACCACTACTCCTACTATTACTACCACCATGCCTAGCTAAGTTGTATGCTACTGCTTTTGCTTCACAATAGACGAAAACTGATATGCATTGATCTCTATTACCAGCAGAATAATACTGTACACAGATTTAAGATCTTTATTCCTCATAATTTACACTTAATTCATCCGATTATATTCACCAGAACCAAAATGTGAAGAATACAGCATAGACAGAGATGACAAATAGTAGCATCATATCTAGATCAGCTAGCAGTCTAGCACTAGACAGATAAATACACACATCAACCAGAAAGGATCTGGAGCTGGAACATACGACTCCAGTGCAACTCATTCCGGTTTCCAGGGAGGGGGGTAGATTTGTACTCGAGATGAAACGTGACATAAGCTACATCAGTTTTAACTGGAACTACGTTGTTGAGTTGATTTCACTGACTTCAGCTCAATCTCAATCAGGAAGTAGCATTTGTTTTGCTCTCTACTATAGCAAACATTACCGTTCATCATATTCAGGAGATTCTGGGAGAGGTTAAGAATGGTTCCATCTTCAGTAGAGCTATTTTTGGCGCCAAACAAGTCATCGATGATGGCAGAAGGAAGTCCTTGCCCAGGGTGAGTCATTCTGAAGAAACAAAGACGAAAGAGAATGTTATAACTAAGAGAACTCTTCGCCATAATCTGCATTCTGCAAGGTAATGGAAGATATATTGCTGATAAGTTCAATATGTTACGATTGGTTGCTGAATTTATGTTCTATTTTGTTGCATTTAGTTGTTGAAGTAAAATCTCATTAGCACATGAAAATTGAAATGCTTAAATTTATGCTAGTGGAATTTTCCTTACGACCTTACAAGTGGAAGCTTTCTACATCTGAGCTGAAAGGCATTCCAAATATTGAACTACTGAAACAGTTTTAGGCTCACATAAGATGATGAAACTAAACCTCCGCATTCTACACTATCATGCATGCCAAGGAATCTCAGGAGAACATTCAATCAGTAAGATCAACTTTAATAAGCAGAAAGAAATCAAGTTCAGCAACTTAAGTGGGGAAAAAAAGCTTGAATGCCGAAATTGAAAACAATCAATGAAAATCATTGTAGTTGCATCCTGTACAAGTATCCAGAGCTGAATTTGAGCCTTCCCATGAAAATTTCAAATTTTCATATAGTATGCAGTATGCACTGCAGAAAATTCTCAAATGGTAATAAACTAGCTCATTTCTAAGTGAAACAAGGGTGACCAGAAAGACAGGGTATAGTCATACTCATACCTGAACTGTACGCGGACATGTTCATGTCCATCTTGTATCAGTTTCAGACCAGGAGATACCTTAATCTCCACCCAACCATCTGCTGGACGTGTGTATTTCACTATGCTGAGCAAGAAACTAGACAATGAGGACTGCAGCTTCATTTGATCTCCACACAAAGACAGGTTTTTCATTTGCTCTGGAATGTCATGAACGAGTCGCAAATTCTTTTCAGTCAACAAGATCATAGCTTGACTAACAATAGCACTGATGACATTTCCCAAGAGAAACTCTTCTAGATTAAGCTCCATCTTGCCACTGAGTCACAAGCAACGTTTGTCAGAGAAATGTTCTCCCTAGTTTTGCATTCAAATGTCACACACTAAAATCGAGATCCTTAGTGGGTGGGTGTTCACTTTGGTTCTTATTGAACATAGGAAATCATCAATGGATATAAGCTATAGTGAATGTACAAAATATAAGTTGTGCACAACTGCTTCTTACTTATTTGAGCTATATTTTTTCCAAGTTTACGCTGCGAGACTGCTACTTTTGCTTCTACTTCTGCTTTTTTATAAATGAGTTGCTACAAGATGATTCTATAAAGCACAAATAAGCACCTCAGACATTTTATAGTAGTTGTGCTTAACGTGAATGCTGATATTAAGCAGATGAGATGAAATAGAAGTGAATTTGATATGTTTGCAAGTCCTAATTGTAGAAGTAACAATCAGCTTTTACAATAATCAGACCAAGAATATCCAGTTCAACGTAATAAGTATAAGCATTTGCAAACACTCACTGGACTAAAACTCGATCAACTCAGATGCGGTAGAAATAGAGAAGAAAAAAAGCAAAAGAAGAAGAAGAGAAGAAGTGCGTACCCAGCTTCTAAACTTCCGAAATATGTATCATTGATAACTGAAAGGATCTGTCTTTCACAAGCATCACTGGTCTCAAGAAATTGCCTTTGATAGGCTGTAACGGCTGAACCATTCAGGAGTTGGTGGGTGAAACGTATTCCGCTTAGAGGATTCTTCATCTCTTGCCTAATGTATGCCAACTCTTTAAGTTTCAAATCATCCTCCGTTTCTTCCTGGTTATCCTGTTGTTGATCAATTTCTACTGTTTGCAAGAAGCAAAAACATCCAATTACCTTTCCATCCTTATCTGCTCTCTGACTAGCTGACAAAAAAACCTCAACAAACTCTGCTTTCCGATTGAAGAACCCAAAATATAGCTTTTCAGTCTCTTGGCCACTAATGGCTCGGTACAGAAGAATCATAAATTTAGTGAGCTCATCTCGACCTTTTAGCTGACAGAAACTCCCAAAAACTTCGCCCGGAAGCACCTTTCCTATAATCTCGTGCTTCATCCAACCAGTAAGTTTTTCCATGGCTGCACTCCATTCGGAACAACAAGCATTCTCATCGGAAGCAAATATGGGTGGTATTAGTGGACTGAGACTCTGTATGATGGCCTTATAGTCCTGTTCCAGACGTATAAATTTATCCATCACAATTTTCTCATATGTGACATCTTGACCCACAAAACATACGCCCACGATGCCGTTTTTATAGTCCCTACTGGTGCATGCACTAACCAAAAGGTAAATTGCTGAATTTCGTGCATCATGTTCCCCGAAATTCAGTAGCCTCACTTCAAAATTTTTGTCCTCCTCCCCTTGTAAGGCTCTGTGGAGAATGCTCTCAACTACTT